>VZTZ01018416.1:254453-273128 GCA_013400955.1 Drymodes brunneopygia
TCGCCCGGTTCCCACCCCTGGGCCCGGCGGTGCCGTACCTCGGCCATGCTCCAGTGCCTACATCTCCTTACCTCCTGCGCGCCCCGCTCCCAGGTCCGGCGTATTTTAACCACCTTATCTTTTTCGACAGTTGCTTTCCGGAGAAATGCATATTTAATGATCTGCCTCTAGGCTTAAAGGCACAACAAAAGCACTTTGACGTGCATTTAAAGCTGCATTTATTTTCAGGTACTATTGATTTTAATAATCAACCTAGCTCTCCTTCCTTCCGCCCGGTGAAGTTTTTAAAAATACGGATTTTTAACGGAGTGGGTTTGCTGTTGCTGCCACTTGACAATGTCTAAGGCACAGCAGACACCTCTTTATCGGGCGCTCCCCCTGAACGACAGTAGTATTTCAGAATTATTTTGCCATCTCGCTTCGTTATTCTTCAGCTCGACAGGAAATAAAACGACAGCGAACTTCGGGCATTTAAAAGAATTTTCTTTTCCAGCCTCAGAGAAACGTGCTTAACTTAACAATGCACACTCATTAATCCTCCGCTCACTGCCACTGACAAACTAACAAAACTTCACTTGCAAACAGCAATATTTTACCCCCCTTCTGACCACAGCAAGTTTATTAAGAATTCTCAGAAGTTAGGAAGCATTCATTTCTTTCTCTTACTTGAGAGGTATTTTCCTAAAACGTGTTTTGTCCAAAGTAACAAGGCATGGCACTCTGTAATTACAACAAACCTTGAATTTACATTTATCTCAACTAAAGCAACTGAGCATTGCTCTATTAATACACATAGGATCATTTAGTTTTGCCATCCACACATTCATTTCAACAACTAAATATGTTTTTTTTTTTAAATTCAGTATCATTGCAAGCGTTTTATACATGTAAGAACTGAAACCCGAGAAAGCTAGGATGGGCCATATTATAAGCTCACTTAGCTCTTTCCTAGAGAAAGGAAACCTGACTACAAACCACCAAAACCATTTTCAAAACATGTAAATCAAATAATCATTGTTCTACAAGTTCCATTTTTAAAAAAGTATAAATATGCCCTCCATACTGCTAGGCTGGGGAGTACCATTCAATACATTTTAAATTTCTTTAAACCATAGACACGCTCAAACACACACAGAGACTAAACACACCAATAAAACATACGAAATGTAGTAAAGCTCATAAAATCTAGCTATACACAAACCAAGCAAGGAGAAAAATCACATTTAAAAAACATCATACAATCTATTTGTGGAATGAGCACTGAATTCAATTAAAATATGAACAATGTGAAAGGCTGCAGAGGATTTCTCTCACCACGCATCTTTCTGAGCACATTTGTAGCTTAGTAAAAACTAGCATAGATTAAACTAGCCCGTAAGATACATTTCCTAACTCAAATTTAGGTGACCCATTAGACTGAACACACAGACATCAAAATGCTACAACAGCCACTATATTACCATAGATTCTTGTGCATATATACATCAAATATTAAAGTTAGATTTGTAATGCAGATTTTTTACTGAAGGTCTCTTCAGGGGTTAATAACACCAGAGAAGGCATCAGAAATTATTTTTAAGTCTTTTCAACTTCACCTTACTTTGTTACTATAAATTCGTTATGCATATCAAGATTCAGCCATTTTTCTGAAACAATAATTGCACGCTGCTCCTCTAAAAAATTAGCTAATCTTATCCGTCCATAAATCCAGGTACTCTGCAAACTGACCACTTTCCCAAAAAGCACCCCACACACGCAGCCTTTCCGAGAAACACTAAAACAAACGCTCAAACATCCTCAGAGGCCTCTCTGGAAAGACAAAGGCAGAATCCTATTGTTGAAAAAGTCAACCTTATTCTCGTGTTTCCAATAGTACCATTTATCTTTCAGGGAAAGGGACTGAGCACCGCACCACGGTGGTGACATTTGTAAAGCATCAGATTCTCTACACAGTCTCTCCAGCATCAGCCAGCAAGCCCCTGAGCAAAGCATATTTTTAGTGCAATCTTCCATCCCCACAAAAAGAAACTTGTCTTAAACAGCTAATCCAATATCAAAATGAAATCACAGGGTTGTTTCCCAGCCCCCCCTTCCCTCTCCTTACCATAAATGAGCAGTTTCTTGACTCATTAATGACAGTTTCCCTTAAAAGAAGTGATCTCATATCACTGAGCCCCTCTCCACCACGCATACATCCCAAAGGTTGCGGGTATCTTAGCATCAGTAGCCGCTAGCAAGCTCTCTCATACAGAGCCCAGATGGACTATACCAGAAGCCAATTCAGCGTTAATAACTACCTACTCTGTGCAGTTTAGAAGCCTTACGTGGCATAATGTCCTAGGCAACAGCAGCCGATTGAAACCGCAAATAAAAGACAACCCAATTCTCCAAAAGCATCAAAAGGAAAAAAAAAAAATAAATTGAAGAATGATTTTTTTAAAAAAAATAAAAACCTCTTACTTGCATCAGATTAAACTGAATCCTTCACCAACATATGAAAAAGGAGAAAAAACAGATGCTGCCCAGAAAAAGTGACAAAATATTACCTCATTATTTAACAAAGCAGCATTAAGCGTCCTGCTGATTTCAAACATCTTGCCACAGATTTTGGTTAAGAGAAACAGAAAGAATCCTTTGCAAGCCCTCTGTCTGCAAAGGGTTCTTCAATTTTCTTGTGCACAACAGAATAGTCAATATGTTATTTCCCTAGAGTTCGCACATTAAAACATCTAGTCAGTGAGCTGAATTTTCCCCTTATCACACTGTAGACTCCTGTTATATGTACTGCTCTCTTTGCAAGATTAGCCTGCCCCAAACATGGCTGTTGTTTAAACTATTCTTTAAAGTAACAGTTCACTCCATAACCACCAGGTGGGCAGTGTACACAGATCCAAGTAACCATCTTAAAGATTTTTCTTGGAATAGCTGCTGGTTGTGATATACAGCATAAATCCCCCCTACACTTATCAAGCAGGAGGAAAAAAAATTGTCACTGTTTTATGCTCTTTCCTCCCCAGAAGCGAGCCCACACACAAAACCCTAAAACCACTTAGCTTTTCACACTTTTTTTTTTAAAGGGACCTTAAAATTTATACAGGAGCTTTTCATTCAGCAAAAGTAGTAAAATCCAATCAGTTCTGGGAACAAAGTGTAACTAAAAGGGAAAGCGCACCCAACTAAGTGCAGAAGAACCAAAATCAGCATTAAGTTCACCACGAGAGGGTTCTTTCATGGAAAGACAAAATTCAACATATAAATAATTCTGCTAGAAAATATGAGCTAAACCTTCAAGCAAACTGAAGACAAGATACTGCTATGACTTAACTGTGGCTTAAATTCATTTATGAAACCACTGTTGCACGCATCAGAGCACAAGACCGAAACACATGGAAAGGATCCAGTGTCCAATAGCACCTCAGTCTCCCAAGGTATCAAACTGTCCCAGTTCCATCATGTCTGCAAGCTATTTAAGTATTTTTTTCTCCACTTCATTTAAGGTCAAATACCTCAAGAAATACTTCCATTACTATAAAAAAAATACCAATTTACTCAACGCTCCACAGCAACACCCAGAGGCTTGAATGAGATTGGGATCTTTGTGTTAGGTGCTGTACAGACATATTCAAAAAGTCATTTCATACTGAAGGATTTACAAACAACATTTACAAGACTGAAAGCACAAAGCAGAGGTGTGAGAAAGAACAATAAACAAAGAGCATAACAAAATGTCTTTACCAGCTGGGAAGAATTGCTGGAGGAACTGGGAATCTCTGATACTACCTGTGCTAAGGCAGAATCCAAAAGGTTATTTACTGAGGTTAAAGAATAAATGCATTACATGGACAAGGGCTTCTTTAGCTTTACCATCTACAAAGCATCATCACCTATTTCTTTCATTTATAGCAATCCATGCTGAGTAAGTATATGCAGAGTAGTGATTTTCTTTGCTGGCCTTTAACTAATATTAAAGTGATGCAATAATGACTTAACCTTCTTGAATATGTATTGAGTTTCAAGTCATCCCTTTTTATATGAGAAAGGTTATTTGCATCGATTTCTGTTTGCATGAAATAAGCTTATTTTCTCATTCACCATATGCCTTGAACACTAATTAAAAGTGTCACTTTCTTCTAATGTAAAAACGTAATCACTTAGTAAATAAGTATTCTTGGCTTTTTGGTCTTTGTGATAATCTATTTAAGGACTTTTTATTTCCACGTAACTTCAGTGCTTTGATTACCATGCACTCCTCTCATGTAAAGAGAAGTGTTTTACAAATGCACATTTTTGTTGGATTTTTTTTTCAAATAAAAAGAAAAATATATCTAGAATTACATCTTCAAGGACCCACACTCCTATTACCCTGAGGCAAATCCATCCAATCAATATGAAACCATTCACATGCCACCATCTGCCAAGCTGTAGAGCAATGTGGCTGGAACAGACCTCTTATAAAGCAGCAGTGGTCTCATTTTCAGTCTATTAGAGAAGCACCAGAGCTCTCATGTGCAAGGACACAACACTCCAAGTCAGATCTCCTCACACCACTATCTCCGTGCTCTGCTGCAGAACTCCTGTAATTTTTGCTGCTTGAGTTTTCACACTAATCATCAAAGCAAGAGGGAGGAGAAAATGATCAGTAACAGTCCTATTCCACTGCAGCACAAAATAAAGAACTCAATTTAATTCCATCCTAATATGATTATAGCAAACCATTTAAATGCTGCAGCCTGTGAACTACAACTGGGCATTTTCCACTCTTCTGGAGAACTAAACATTTATTCCTGCAACAGTGTTACTCTTTTCCAAGACATTCCTATCATCAAATGAATATTTAATTATTATCAAAGAGTAATTTTGTTGTTTGGCAGATGGGAGGGTGCAGGTGGATGAGGAACCAAGGAGAGGCATGTGAGAGCAAGAGATGAATCTCATGTACAAAAATGATTTAATGAAGATAACGGGCAGGAAAGGACATTACACAATGCAAGCACCCAGGTTTGTCCTATGCAGTAATTCAAGAACCTCTGCGGAAACAGCCTCCAGTTCAAGATACCACATCAACACTGTCTTCAGCAACACTGAGCTCACACAGTCTTTTCATCAGAAGATCTCATAATAATTTAAAATATCCTCCACCACCTATAACCCCATGCAAATGCACTGCATGACTAACTAAAAAAGAGCACTAGGAGAAAACTGGAACATGAAGGTGTGCAAACCCCTTATAAATATACACAGATAGAAGAAATTAGGTACTGTAAAACCATCCATGAAATTACAAGGAACTGAAAAGCTAAACATGTAATTCATGGGATGCTGACAGTCACAAACTCAGGTGGAAAAGCTAGAGCTGAATTCTTCATGGCATCTAACCCAAAGCCAGATTTCAGCAAAGATAAAAGGAAGAAAAAAAAAATCATCCCAATTAAGCTGACTGCCCTTGCTGTACATGTGTGCAGGAGGTGGCAGGGACTGGGGGGCAGAGCGAAAAACAATGGCTAAACAGGTTATTTACTTACACAACAAGGTTTTTCTCCCCACTGTTACTTGAACAGCTTACAATTAAGCTTATACATACATAACTTAATTTGTTTAGCTGCTGAGTAATTTACAAAACAACCAGCAAAATAGAACACCTTACCAACTGCTCTGTGGAAATCAAGCAGGAGTGGGTGATTGAGACTAACCTTGCATGACATTGAAAACATATTTCAGGCTGTTATAAGTTAGCAATTTAATGGATTTGGTGAAATGAAGAGTCAAATTTTTAACATTTCACTGCAAAATACATAAGTCAAGGTAACTGAACACTAGCCATATAAAAAAGAAACACCATACAATTTCTGAGAAAACAGTAGGTGAAAAAGATGACTGACATGGTCTTTTATTAGTTCCTTTTATTTGATGATCCACTCAAACACAGGAAGCTGTCCCTGCCTCCTGTCCTGCCCCTGCTGTGGAACCCACAGACAAGCTGTACAAGTTCTGCTGCCGATGTAATGTTCTGTGTGGTGCAATGAAATTCCTCCTGATGCCGAGGAGATGAAATGTAACACACACCTACCTGGAAAAACTACCACCTTTTGGATCTAAACCCAGGAAAGAGAGAAGGGAATGAATAAAAAAAAAAAAGAAAGAAAAATCAAGAGTAGTTAGAGATCTAGCTCCTTAAAGAGCTAGACACTAGATGCAAAACAAGACAGCAAGCCTTCCTATATATTTACAGCCCTAAATGAGGAATTTAGATGCACAAAGCTTAGGCAAGTAGTCACAGTTTCCACAGAAATCACACTTCAGCTGCTTTTGCACAAATATGCTATTTAATGTTGCTTGCCCACTTTCTTTTTCATGCCTTATGAGATGTGTAATTTGGATGCTGCATAGCTGCTCTAAGTATCACATGCCAATTTTCCAAAGATGTGTGTATTTGCAAACCCCACTGTGGATACTTATGTTTGAACGCCGGGAGACTGGAACAAAACTCTCCAGGGCACAGCAGAGCACAGAGGTAACAAAATGAATAGATGTAAATAGCTCTGATGGCGAGAGAAGCCTTATGAGTGATAGGAACCACATCCTCAATTCCACAACTGGAAGCTGGGCAGCCACACAGATTTAGGCATGCACACGTGCCAGTGAATAACCTCAGCAAAGGTTTCCTGTGACTGCCAGGGCACAGGCCAGCCAGGGAAGGGGGCCAGCAGCTCTGCCACAAGGTAAGAAGGGATTGGAGAAGATGATTCAGCACCTTCCCAGCAAGCCTGAAGGCCAGCAATGTCCTTGGTTCCACACTCCTCTCCCAGCTCTGAACTGCTGCTCTGCAACACAGAGCATCCCCTCAGTCCCAGCATGTCCTGCCTGGCCAATTTTCAATACATTTTAAAGAACCCACCGTCAGCACTGCAAGACTGAAAAGCAAAAGGCAGCATACACTGCAGGTAAACATGTTAACACAGCAGTAAGACACCAGTAATTCTTTCTCCCCTTCCCAGTTCTTTTACTTTTGGCTCAGGAATATAGATTTTAATGCTTTCAGTCCCCTGATTTTGTTTCCCTCCTTTTAAATTCAGAGATATTAAAAGTTTTATTTGACAGGCATCCTAAATCCTACAGCTTGCTTTCCTATCACTACAAGCAGGACTCAATCCTACCTACAGGGAGAGTTAAAACATTTCTACATTGCTGTCAATTTTGTATAATACAGTTAGCAAAGTTTCAACTGAGCACAAATGAAGATGTTTTCAAAGATTTATGACTGCATTTTTAAAATGTATTTACTTGTAAATAATGAAAGGACCTAGACACTGAAGAACTCCAGACTTACCAGGGAGATTTACATGAGTTCAGCCATTTTTAATGTGCCTATGTTTAAGCGCAAAACCCTCATAAAAAATGTGAACAGGGTCTTTCAACCAGCATTGCCTAATTTTAGAACAGTTGATGGATTTGCTTTAAACCCATCTGTAATACAGTGTGCTATACACCTTGCACTCAGGCCAAATAATATCAATAAGAAGAACAAAGATAAAAACCTGAAAGGGGATTAATGTGCTGATGTTTCCAAGCTTTGAGACAGTGATCAGAAAGAGATCTGGGGAAGAGTGCGAGGTGGCTGGATCAGAACAGAGGTACAGGAGGAATCAAAGGAGACCTGTGAGCAGCATGCAGAAGGGTTATGTCTCCTGCAACTTGCAATTACACAGGAAGGATGCAGAACCAGGGAAGACACAAAAGAGAAGAAAGACAATAAAAAGCATCAAGGGCTAATAATTGTCCAAATTACTTCTTGTTAGAGCAGTTGGTACTTACATAGAGTATTTTAGTAGCAGCAGGCAGAAGGTAAATAAGTATTACAATTTCATACATTAAAAAAAACCGCTCAGTAGTTTCCGGTAAATCCTTTCATGCAACCTATCCCCAAACCAAGGATACTTGAAAGGAAAAAGGTTAAAATGGCTTAACTACAGAAACCAAGCTTACCTCATGCTCCAAAACTTACACCTATATGTACAAGTGCCAGGACTTTCAAGAAGCTTCCTGTGTACATCTGTTTTATTTTACCCATTATGAAATAAAGGTTAGGTAAGCTGCCTTAATCAGGTACCCAAATTTCAGGGATAAACAGCTCCCTCATGAATATGGCTCACACAAGTCTTTAGTGTATAATTTAGATTACAGAAATCACAATTTTATAATAAGGAAAACAAGGTAAAATACAGGGAGGGTAATGGGTATAAAAACCAGACCTGATGCAGTATTTAAGAGAAGAGCTATGCCAACACTGAACTTTCCATACTGACACACAAGCAGGGAGGGCTAAAGAAAGACAACTGAAAGAAGTAATCTGCAGTTCCTCTTCTTGCCCTCTAGAGCTCCTGGAGCTCATCTCCTGGGGTCAGGATGATTCTGGTTTTCCTACCCAGTTCTCAGGTTTTCATGTGGATTTATGGTTTTCTTTAAACTTCTCTTTGCAAAGTCTGACACACCTTAGCAGATGATTTTTAGCTTCCTTTAAAGTAGGGCAGATGAACAATGGGTATTTTCAATACTGTCCTTTAAAAAAAAATTAAAATATGCTAGTAGGTGTAAAAATTGTTCTGAAGGCTGAACTTCCTAATAAACAACTTTGAGTTACAATTACCAAGCAATAAATATTTGGTGCTTAGACTTCAAGGGATTTGTGCAGCCCAGTTAGAGAAGCTGGCAGGTTGGCACCCAAGAGTGAGTTTTCTGTGCTGAACTGCCTCTTTCACAGCCACAGCTGATTTGTTTCTTCACTGAACAGGCAGGTAAAAGACGAGGCAGCAGCCGGACTTGTGATTTCTCCAGTCTGTGGAGAAAAGTTGTATGTGAGAGGTTGGCTGTACCAGTCCTAGGCCTGTGTGGATGAATTTACCTCACGCAGCAGGTCACCCATCTGCTGGGCAGCAACTCCCTCCAGACCCCTTTGTACAGGGTTATAGGAAATGGGCACTTCCAAGGTATAGCTCATCTGTCCTGCCCTACAAATCTCTGAGGAAGATAAATCATCCTCCTCTTCACTGGCTACACACTAAGGAGAGGACTCCAGTGATCACCAACGCAGCCTTGCTCCAGTAGAAAGTCCACCTGTGGTCAGACCAATCCCACCATGGGTTTACCAGGTGACCAAGGCAGATGGTCTCCAGCTGACCCTCACCTAAATGAAGTTTGGCCATGCTGGGGTCTCTTAACACCACAGTGCAATCCTTGATATAACCCAGCATAGCTGTTCCTAAGTACAAGTAAGTACTTCAGTGAGTGGTGATTCAAGGTCAAGTTCAGCACAGACCGAGACCCACACCCAAGGCCAACACCCAATGCACCCATAACAGCAAATCCTGCAAGACTACATTGGTCTGTACATGGACAAAGCCTAACATCTTTGGAAACATGTAAACAACTTATCAAAAGGGAAAAAAAAAAACAGCAAAGTTTATTTCATCAACTCTACGCTAAATAATCTCACTTTCACAACAGAGGCTTTGATCCTGGACTTCCAAACAGCAAAGCCTTAAGAAAAAAAAAGGGTTCTAGTACATCCAATTTATGACTGTTGGGAAAAGCAACAATCACATCAAAACAGCTGCTCTGAAAACCTACCCAGCTACAGGCCATCACCCTGCAGTTTAAGAATATTTCACTCCGTTGCCTGAATACATTTATATTCTTCCAGGCAGTTTTCCTGATGTTTTATAAGGATTCCCCAATGCAACAACAAACGATCTTTCTTTTAATAGTATCACTGGATGCGTTGCAACCTGCACCTAGGGACACCCTGCTCTGCTCAGATAAAACTTAATTGTTCTTCTGACATCGTACAATGAAGGAACTTTAAACTCACCTAATAAATGAAACAGTCCTCTATTTTTAACATTTTCCATAGCCCCAATGCCTAAAAAAATTCACTTAAAAGAATGTTCCAAGACAGCACAGATAATCCACATAGACCTAGTGTGCAAAAAAAATATATTTACTTTTTTAAAAAAGGTGTCAAAAAAAAGGGTAAGACTTTATTCTGCTGTGGTAGAGGTCCTACTTCTGTGGGTAAAGAAAAGGCAGATATCAGTGATGCTGCAGAACATTTGACAAAGATTTTCAACTGCTGGCAACAAGTGGCAAAATCCCTACATCATATCTGAGCTATTGCTCCAGAATGCTTACACGATTTTGTGCTTTCTGCCAAAATAACAGGGCAATATAGGTGCACACCATAAAATTCTGTGGTTTGGTAGTGGAAATTTCAGCTCGTGACCTTTGAGGTTAATGGCACTACTTAAATTTAAGACACAATGAAGCTATTAACCAATTACTCCCACTGACCTCACTGTTAACTGGAAGACTGTCAACACAGAGAATGAGGCCAATTATTTAGGAGCTATCATCTGCTCAGGAAGCCACCCTCCTCAGCTGGTTGGGAGACTGTCCCAGGCTGGAGGATGGTGACATGGCTTTATCCATTCCTACCACTGTCACCTCTCAGCTGCCACATGGGCACAAAGACTCCGATGCTTAGGAAACTCCTAGCACAGAACATTCCTCAGCAACGTGGATGACTGAACACACACAAAGGTTTTCTTTTCCCTTTCCACTGGCATCAGTCAGGCCTTAACACATTCAGGACTCCAGCGATCACCAGAAAGCCTCCCACACACAGGGCCTGTGCCCACAGCACCAGGTATGCACACTGCCATGGCAAAGGCTGCAGCTCTGCACATGTTGCTCACAGATGCAGAATTTCCTTCAGTAATGAACTCTCTGAATTTTATCACTTGCTGTTCTGTGGAAAGCAGAGCCAACCTCTCCTTCTGTATCATTAGGATCATAACAGTAATTTATTTAAAAAATCTGTCAAAACTAGATGCTATTGCACATTTCATAAGCTTTTAAGTAATGAATGAAGGAAAAAAACATCTCACAGATACAGTCACATCAACTATGCAAACCAAAATAAGACCAGATACTAAAAATGAATATTGGGAAAAAAAACAACATGTAAGTGTATACAGTAAAATCTTGCTCCAAATGCTTTCATAAGACCCAGATAGAAATAATTTTAAAAACACTGCAATCAAGCTTAATGGAGGCTTCACTTGACTCATCTATTTAAGAACCCAGAAAAAAAACCCCTCACAATTTCTACACAAGAGACTGCTTGTAAGATTCAGATTAAGATGAACAGGCCAGATGCTCCAGTGTACCAAATATACTCCTCAGCATTTTCCTATCCTGCCCACAAACTCAGCCTCACCATTCTGTGAAAGGGCAACTGCTGAGCATCAGAGCCGACAGGTTAACAGGAAGGAGGAAAAAAAAGCACATCAGCCAATGACATTCCCATACCATAAGAGGATCCCAAATGTGTTGTTCAACACTACAAAAAGCAACATAACCTGGCAAAATTTCAAACAGGTTTCCAGTAGAGTGACCTGCAGAGAGCAGCATGAGCTTCAGGGAGTCAGGCAAGGAAGAAGAGCTGGGAGCATGGCACTGCCAGGTGTGCTCCCAGGCTTGAGTGCCCTGATGGGTCCCATCTGCAGCCCCCACCACCACCCCAGCCCAGGTGCCCTATTTAATCTCAGGGCTGGGCACAGGGAGTAAAACTCTGGCTTTTCAGTTTCTAAGTAGACAGACAATAGGCTCCATAACTCCAGCTCTGATCTCCAATACTATATTTGAAGTACAGGGTTGGGATTTCCATCAGTCAGACGTTTGCAGGGTAAGACTGGTAAGATGCACTCAGATCCAAAAAGTGAATGTCTGTACCACACAGCGCTTCCCAGATGATTTAACTCTGTGGTTCCATGAAGCGTAGTTAGTTCTGGGTGTTAATAACCCTGATTCAGAACTGTTCAGCAATGTACTCTCATTAGCCAGACCATCTGTGTAAAGGGAACAACCTACGCTGTCACAGCACACGGAGCCTGGGGCTGACCTTAATATCTTCCCCCACATACCAGTAGAGGACAAGAGGAGAGAAATCTGGCATCAATTTGTCTTTACTGCTGCCAGAGAAAGATATCTGGACTGGAGAGGAAGTTTCTCACCTCTCCAATCACTCTGCCAGCTGTGGCAAATGCAAAGTGGCAACTTCTCTTCCTCCTAAGGTCCCACTGGTAAAGTGGGAAATTTGGCTGCCCTATTATGACAGGATAAGTCCAGTCCAGCTATCACAGAACTCTGACTTATTGGGAAAGAGAGGCTTCACAGATCATGTGAAACAGTAAAAGCTCCTGACATTATTCATTCAGTGTAAATTATCTGATGGACTGGAAAGTACCCAGCATGACATGGAATTGCATTCCAAATTTGAAGTATTTGCTGCTTCTTGCTCCTTCCCCTGTATCACACATCTGCCAGGACAAGCTGCCTGGTGGACATTGCTGGAGGTTCTTCCTACCTGCACTAAAGTCTGAGATCCTTGAGCTGACTCCTACAGGAGCAACCTACACAGGGAATTGATACGGGTCAGAGGTAGCACAGGACAGCAAGGATACATGCCAGTCCTGAGTGACTTATGCTGAGGTTTAGTCCTCTCTTTCTAGGCACATAATTCCTCCAGAATCTGCTTTTCTGGCCAACAAATATCATGCTTCCTCCTCAGAACAGAAAAAAAGCAAAACAAACCACTCAGACCCAATCTGCTTAATGTGCTACTTATTTCAGGAAATGCCATTTTTTTTCCTTCTCTACTGATCTCTTCTTGAGAAATCTTTGATTCCGTCCCTGCTTTCATCTATTGTGTTTATTAACTTCCTCTGAGTGCTGCCATGTCCAGGGAGAGCTGCAGAGAGCAAACCTGGTGCTATTGCATGCTTTCTGCTGCTGAGAGAGCCCAAGAAGAGCTCCAGTGAGCCCAGTACAAACCACAGTGTGGAGCCCCGAGTGAGAGGAAACTCAGAGAGGTATTTGAACGACTCTTCCAAGACATAATTAAAGCTGATGTTTCCTTTAGAGCAGTGGAATTCAGCAATGAGTACATTAACAGAAAGCTTGGTATTGTGAACACCAACAGGCATCTCAATTCAACCAAAAGTAAATTGTCTGGATTATGAGATGTTACCTAGGATGCCAGTAAGTGTATACAAAGTGCTTTATCTCTTCTCATCATGGCATGAGAGAAATAATCTCCAACACATTAAGGCTGCTAGCAGGAACCTTGTCCTGTGGAAACAACGCTTTTCTAAAGCTTCAGCATCCAGTTTTGCTGCTGTGCAATTCCCTCCTCAGGGATGAGATCAAATTAAGAGCCTTTTTGGATGTTTGATTTTGCAAAACCTGCAGTAGTTTAGCATCCTTGAAAATTCCACCTTTCTGTCATGTTTTCAGGACTTGCCAGTGGGCTAGAAGTCTATTAAGCAGGGAATACATGACCAACAGACAAGCAGGGTAGAGAAAGGACTTCTCCTGAAAAACTAGGAACAAAATGAAACAGAAGTTATTCAAAACCAGAGGTACTTGAATGAGGAACAACAATTAAAACTGCTGGCAAGTGACAGACCTGGATACAGGATTCTGTATCAGACCAGCTTTGAATCACATCAGCTTAACAGGAAAACTTCTCTTTTGAGCTACAAAGCTCCTCCAATAGAAGTGATTTCTTTTAACCAATATCCATTTTTATAGACTTTTGACAATTTGGGGTTCTGCATAAGCAACAGTTTGGCAAAAGGTGACTTTACATAAGCTACTGCAATTAAAACTGGCAAGGATGTCAAAATGCATGAATTGAGATATTAAAATACTCATTTAGAGACATTTGGGATTCTGCAGTCATAAGAAAAAGTAAATACAAAAGGGTATCTAGTAGGCATGATTGTTGGGAAGCTCAGGAAATCCACTGTAAATTGGACACAAAACATTGCCATGTAGGTATTTTAGAGCAAGTGACTGTGCCTAACTGAAAAAGGCCTGAAAAACAGGGAAAAGGCAAACTAACAACAGTAAGGTGCAATGACATCAGCTACACAAAGACTCTTTAGCTATACATTGCACGAAAATATGGAGGACAATGGTTCAAATAAAGTCAGCTGTGTTGGAAATAGTGCATGAAATCCCAGAAGTGATAAAACTACTAGTCAGTGAAGAAAATGAAAGGAATCAAGTGGAAGAAATCAATCAAGAAGAAAAAGTAAGCTTTTTTTTTATAAAGGCAGGCAAGGGGCAAGATAACATAGATGGGCACACATGCAAAAAAGCCCCCACAGAAAAGTGCAGCTCTAAGTACAGCAAGTGATAAATTTGATAATAAACTAGGAAGCTCCAAACTAAGGAATGACAGCAAGCAGTGAGGGGTGAAAACAATTTTTCTTGTGCTGGAAAAAAAACCCCACCTTCTAATGCAAATGGATGAGCTGATTAACAAAGCTTGCAGAGCCTGTTGTGAAAGACGGGTGAATGGAGAGAACCCGAGGGAGACACTAAGAGCATGTAAACCAAATCAGGGAGCAGCTGACTGCATTCAGAGGGAAGAGGCTATAGGAGCACTCAGAAACACGAAAACAAGAATATGACCTAGGCTGCATGAAGCACCAGTAAACACACTCAAGTGGAGGGCAACAGGAGGCATCTGTTCAATGTGTTCTTAGACTGCAAAAGTATCAGCAGTTTTACAAATACCACCATTTATTAGTAGTAGTTTTTATAACCAGGGGGAAGCACCAGAATGCTTATTTTTACCGAAGTCATACAAAACCCACAGAGAAACAACACTTGTTTTTCAGTACTAAAAACCCAACTGTTGAAAGGTGAGAACACCCCTTAATTTATGGAAATCCCAAACCAAATCTCCCGTGCATTAACTTTAAATCATTATGGAAACAAAGGCTGCATATTTTGTCTATTGTGAGGATACTGAAGTACTTTTTTTCTAAAATAGTTTACTAAGTCAATGAAATTGCAGATGCTTCTGTGCACTTCAGGGACTTCAAACATTGCATCAATTATGTGAATAAGTAATGAAAAGACATTGTGAATAAAATGGTTCACCAAGCCTGGTTCACAAGTCAATTGCTTTCTGAATCCAGTAATATACTGTAATATTTGACATGTTATTTCTTTTTGCAAGAGGTTAAGAGTTTCCTGTGCTTCTATACTATACTTGCTGCAGAGTTTGGAGAGGAAAAACCCAGCAAATTATGAAAGACTGCAAGAAGGACAACACACTTTTAGATTCTCCACTACAATCCACTTTTTGCACAAAACAAAACAAAGAAGGTCACTGAAACCAGAACTTTGAAGTCCAACCAAGGCAGAAACATGAAAAATCCCCCTAGCAGATTGGGCTAACGATAAGCAACCTAACACTTTAAAATTCCACCTTTGACAAACTGGACTAGGTGACAGTAGAACACGAAATGTCTGTTTGTTGAGCTCTCGTTTCCAGAGAGTCTCTTTCTGGCACCTGGAAACAGAGCAAGCATAAGGCTGATTATCATTTCCATAACCCCCAAGGAAAACTGTCGTGCAAGATGTTTGAGTAAGAGCAGTGCTGTTCGAAGGCAGCATTCATAAACAGAACAAAGACTAAACAAAAGGCTAAACAAGTACATCATAATTAACAACTACCACCAAACTTTTAATTAAGATATGTAAGAAAAATCAAGCAGAGCTATTTAAAAAAACACCAGCGTATATACTTTCTTAGAAAAGGCTGAATTGGTACCATGAAGTAAACAGGCTAATTAGAAGTGACCACAATTATTTTATCACTGTTAGTGAGTTTAGTCATGATTTTTCAGCTTGCTCTTTAATCCTACACCTTGTTTGAACTCCTCCGTTGTTTGAATGCAGGATTCTTCCATCAATTTCTTCAAAAACTGAGCAAAAGTGAAGAAAATGCCACAGAGATTTAACTTTGTATGGCAGGCATGTTTTGTCATTAGTTTTGAGACACACTCTTTTCTGTCTAGGACAGTATCATTCTTGCAGGACCAGAACTATAATTATTATACACTCTTCCCATTAATCCTGAACAAATCCACAGTTACTATAAATAGATCCTGATAAAACTGCCACATCAATAATGCCACACTCCACGTGTTTTTCTTTTATCCAGGCAGCTAGACCAGTATAAGAGTATGATGCTGTTTCACACAGATTTTACTGTTAGAGGTATCAACTTCCCTTAGGGCCAGAAAGCAGTTACAGATAATAGGAATCTAACTGGCAATATTAAGGTTTTACTTCTCTCCTCTTATATACTACCCTTTCATGAAAATACATCCATTCTCATTACTTTTGCCATTCTTCAAAACTGTTACTACGCTGATTTGAACAGTAACAGTTTTAACACTGATAGAAACAAGCAAAGAAAAATGCTGACACAACCTAGAGTTATTTAAGAACTTATTTGCTACACATCCATTTCCAGAAATTTAATGAAAAGTTGCTGACTCCCAGCTGTAAAAACCCCCGGTATACCTAGGCAAAATAAAACTGGGTAAAAAAGGAATTCCCAGCCACAGCCCCCAATGCAAAGAGCAAAATGACTTGGAATTAACAACTTCTGCCTCTCCCCTACAGTGCTGGCACAATACCCAACACTCCATTGAGATACATGTTAACTCTTTGTGATTAGAAAACTCTGGAACCATCTTCCAGAAGGTTATTTCTGCAGCTGCACAGAAGCAAAATTCCATTTTTTGAAATACACTCTTACATTTAAGGTAAGTCTGCGGCCTCCTAAAATCCTGTTCCGATGTATCACTACACACTAATAAGGTAACCCTTAAACTATCCAGGAAGAATTGGCTGCCCACAGCAGCACCTTTCTCATTTCACATTTTAAGTCCCAGGCAATTGCTATCCTGTCTGGAGCTTTCTGACTGTTATGGCTGTCACCTGTCCCCGTTCCAGAAAACCAGCAAACACTCAAACCAGTCTTAGCTCAACTAGTAACAGAGTACACATCTTCCTTGAAAGTAATTAATTTTAAACTTCTAAATTTGAGGTGTTTCCTCCATATTGAGACAAAAGTAACAAGTCCTTCCTGCATACGGCTAAAAAAAGTTCACTGTGTTTCAAAATTCCTTTAAAATTTAGATTAAAAGACACATGCCTGTGCCAGGTAACTCACCAGAAATGCTGAAATGGAATGGAATCTCCATTTCCTAAGACTATTTCCAGGCTTCCCTACTGCCAAAGCTAGACAAGCACTTTCTCCCTAGTCTACATTTTTCTGTTCAATAGGTGGAATAAAGTAAAAGGCTTATTTCTGTGCAAAACCTTCTTCCTCTGCATAGCAATAAGCCTCACATTGTAATTGATTTTTTTAAAGTGTCATTTAAATTATTTTGGTATGATTTATCTTTCCTTACTTTTTCCTAAAACATCTCAGAATATTAACAAGGAAATAAATGTGGTAATACTCTAACATCTTCAAACATTACCTAATTTAAAAATCTAATTTACTTTCCATCATTTAGGCTTCCTTACTATTTTGGATGTCACTCAGTGTGGATAGTAAAATTAGACTATCAATTTCATTTTCGCTTTGAATGTGTTGCAAGCTCTGCTTCTCAACCACTAGAACTTTCTTGTTTAAGGTTTCCAACACTATTCTAGAATTTTTGAATTAAAAACCAGGGGGAACTACTGCTTTGTTTTTATTAAAAGAATTCTCAACTGCTCTCCCTGGCCCCTCTTACAAGAAAAGGCCAACTGCTGGCACAGCACCAAACTTCCAATATACCTGTTAAATAGTATTCAGTGGTCCTCTATTAATACAAGCAGATAATAAAAGTCTTAAATAGCACTGAGGGTGCCACCGGATACAACGACCTTCCAATGACGCCAGTAGGAGACCTACTTAAGAACCAATAAACAAATTGAGCAAGTGATGCAATATGAGCTGTCCTACTCCTGCTTTGGTGAAATTGAAAAGATGATTTATCACCTTTGGCAGCCTCACTGCCAGCCAGCCTCCACAACCAGTGAGTCTTACTCAAGGCATGCCACTGCACTGAAAAAGAACTCAGAGAAAATATTTGAGAAAATCTATATTCTTTAACACAAATGTCCATTGATAGAATTTGCTTTAGGAATTTTTTCATGTGGTGTAACAAATGAACAGAAGTTTAAACTCTATCCACGCCAACCTTTTAACACCTGGGAATACTTCATATACCATCAGCCTGCTGCAGGAAAAAAAAAAAAAGCTACTGGCACAAAACCAGTGCTAACTTCCAGAGTAACTATTAGGCAATTACAACTACACCGTCATGGGTAATGACTTTAATTAAAAACACCTTAATTGTGCTCATCACAGTGAACGGGACTGAGCCCTGGAACTCGCATATGCGTCACTGAGTAACACAGGGAGAGAAACAAGGAGAAGCCACTAGACTGTGAACAAGCACGGACAGAGGGGGAAAGCCACTCACAGGTACAGACACCAGGAGAAGGCGCTGGAAGTGCCCAGGAACCCATACCGGGAGAAGGCGCAGGCCGCGTCCCCGCCCGGCGGCTCCCGCCGGTCGCGCTCCCCGGAGGCCGCACCCCGCAACACTACTTCTAAATAAATGCCCCTTCTAAAAACCCTAATTTAGGAAACACAGTGCGAAATTACTTTTCGTTGTTTAACAAAAACAAACAAACAAACAAAAAAAAAAACAAAAAAAAAAAAAAAAAAAAAACGCCTCTCTTTAACCCCGG
>VZTZ01018416.1:275892-338989 GCA_013400955.1 Drymodes brunneopygia
TGCAAAATTACTTTTCGTTTTTTAAAAAAAAAAAAAAAAAAAAAAAAAAAAAAAACAAAAAAAAAAAACAAAAAACAACGCCTTTCTTTAGACGCGGAATGGACACAGGCGGCATCACCCAAACCAGGCCGAGCGCGGCCCCGCTCCCGGCGGCACTCGACGCCTCGGGGGCGGACTTACCGCCTGAAGCGGGGGGAACNCGCACGGAGCGCTCTTATGGCGCACGGAACCCGCGGCAGCTGTGCCGGGTGCGGGGCAAGCCCAGGCCGCGGACAGGGCACACGTGTGGGGTGCGCGGAGGGAAGAGCTGGAGTAACGCACCGAGGAGGGTCCGCACAGCTCCGCTCCCTCCGGTGGCTCCGGTGTGGGAATGGGAACGAACGAAGCGCAGCGGGCAGGGTGAGGTTTGTGCCGATCTCCACCGTGCGGGTGCTTCCCCCTGTCTCTGACTGAGTCCGTGACCCTCGCCCGTAAAGATGTATGGGGGAGAATTTTGAGTAGGTTAAAAAGCCTCTTTTTCAATCACCGCTCAAGGAAAGGATAAGATGATGTGACACAAATGTATGATCGTGTGCCGCAAATAGAACATTGTGGGAAGCTTTTCCTTAGACATAAGCTTTGTCCTATATTTTTTCAAACAGTTTATTTTCTTGCTGTGTAGGTCATTCTTAACATTAGGCTAAATTTAGATGAAGATGCACCAGCAGCGAAGACAGACTCTGAGGAAGCCGAGTTAGACCCACAGCTTAAGCTCAGGCCTGGTCAGGAACCTGGGTGTGAAATTATTTACATTTTTACTGACTTATTTTTGTTGCAGGTAGCTTGGTTAAGAGTAACAGAATCTCAGCTATTTAAATAAAATACCTGGACTCTAAAAATATTAGAAGCTTCTAGATGCCTGGTTTACTTTAGTCCTGCAAGCCATATATACAACTTGCATTAATTTCAAGGGTATTTCTACCATAAAGTGAGGAAAGACTGAATATCTTTGGCCTTTTGAAGACCTGTACCTGAAACTTCAAAACAGGGTCCAGTCTCCGCTTCCAGTAAGGACAGCAGAATTTGTACTTGTTTATGCACTTTGATTTTCAGTTCTTTATGTATAAATTTAGCTGTGGGAGGAGTATCCTGAGCCAGATTCTTCCCTATATGCTATACATATAGGATTACAGAAAGACAGACATGATTCTGTGTTAGATTGACAAGGAGTTGCATTTCCCAGCAAATGCTGGATCAGAGCCATCTGTTTCAGAAATTAGCATAGCAGCAATTTGTTTGTTTGGCTTCATCTGTCTATTAGTTTGGTCCAAATCCTCTTGTTTTGGAGACATGCTATCACACAGAGAAAGGATCTGTGATACACTCTGTGCAGGCAACCCCTGAAATACATGAATTATTCTAAACAGAGGAGATATGAAATGTCATTGTCAGAAATCCAGACAAAGCTAAAGTAAGATTATTTGTTTTCCTGTAAACAAGTTTGACTTTCTCACAGCACTCTTATATTAAATCATCTGCCCTTAACCAGTGTCCTGGCCTCAGAATGCTTCTCTCCAACCCAAAGTAGAGTTGCTGTACTTTTAGGTGCGCTGGATATTTTCCTTGTGTTTATTTTGACAGAATGATGGAAAATCCTTCCTGACTTACAGCCTCTACAACTTCTGAAGAGGTATTGATATTCTTAAAAACTGAGAAGCCTAGCTGCAAACAACAGTCAGGAAAAGGGCATCAATCCATTAAATGATAAAGTATCACCACATTAGACAACAGCTTTTCTAAAAGTGTTTCACTTTGAGCTCTGTATACCCAAGAAAATGACATCTCTTACACAGCTTTTTTATTTGTGGCATACCCAGGCTGCACTATTCAGGATTTCAGTTACTTTCCTAGATTTTGTAGGTCTCTGGGGAAAAAAACCCCACTACTTAATACTCCAAAAACTTGCATCTACCATTTTGTAGTTCATACTGGATCTGGTCACAGTGCAAATATTTTCCACAGGTGTAGAGAAAGGTCTGCTCTGTTGTACAACTAATGATCATAATTTGGCATTGGTTTGATGATGCAACTTTCGATTCAGAGGATATTCCTAACTCTTAAAAAATGTAACCAAAAATAGTCATAGTAAAGGCTTCTGTATCTTTGAGAAGTGTAAAGACCTAGTTATTATGAAAAGAGAATTCTAGGTAGATCTGCTCAAATAGGAAGTAATTGTGAATGTTTCTTATAACAGAGTTCTGCTAATGCATGATTTAGGGGCGACACAAAGTAAAAGATTTAGTTCATTTTCATGCTACTTCATTTCTTAGTTACATGGCAAAACCACCAACAAAAACACCTTCTAAAATAAGAACTTACATTTCTCCTTCAGAAAAACGAGTCGTGTTGTACGCAGTGAGAGTGAGGTGAAGTCTCAGCTCAGAGGATGTGAGTGCTCATCCTACTCCTGCCCTGGAGATCACCTGTGTTGCTCTGTGTGCCTCTGTCTCTACCTGAGCATCTGTCTCACCGTTCTCCTCCCACTGCCCGCCCCTTTCTTTGTCTGCTCGGAGCCACCAGCAATGGGATCTGCTGGAGTTTGGGAACCTGGGCTGAAGGGAGGGGGCGGGAGTTGCCAACGAGAAGCGCTTACCCAGGGCACTGCTGAAATCACAGCACCCAAGGCAGAGCTGTGCTGGCCTCACCTGATGATGAAACAGCAGCAGCAGCGGGAGTCAGACGGTGACAACATCTGGTGGCTGCTCTGCTGTCAGAGCAGGGCGAGGAAATTGCCCGTTCAGAAGATGTTTTGTGAATCGATACACGGGTAATGCACACCACGGTGTTTAGAACAAATAGCAAATGTCACAAGTAAATAGTTCTGTATTTTAAGCAATGGAAAGAGAGTGTAAGTGCTTTTCCAGGGTAAGTGTAGAAAGCCATTACAAAGCTTATCTTTGCAACTGACCTATAAAAGCTATAAGCACATCAAAGGCTTTGAGGACATCAGATACAAACTTTAATTCTTCCCACAGTCAAAACTCCCATGAAGTCAATGTCCCAGGATCATGACTGAGTATGCTCAGTAATACTAATGGAACTCAGACTTCCATGGGCGGCTTCATTCACAATTGTAATTTATTCAGGTTACAATTTATTAAATAGTGATTTTTTTTGTAATGATTTTTCCTCTGAATCTCCGGATGTAAGGCAACACAATTTTTTAGAATAAAATTTCTTGGAGGTTTTATTATTGCAGAATAAAAAACTGCTAAAAATGCAGCTGAAATGCTTTTCTTCAAGACAACACTTTTTGTATATGTTTAGCAGGTTAAGAGGTTATATTTGTGTCACAAGTAAAGGCAGGCAAAATTTCTTCTAAGGTAAAAGTCTAGAGTTTGATAGCAATCTCAGATTTTATCAGCAAACAGTTTTTCATATATTTTTGTCCATGTCTAACCATAACGCATTTACTCAATCATAGCACCATGAATTTTTGTAACTGTGGGTTTTGATTTTCTAAAATGCTATGCAAAGATGTCCTTTACTCTAAATACTTAACAAGTTAACCTGATATCATAAGCTACCAAGCGCAGAGGGGATGAAAATGCCAGTGGAGCCCTCTGAATGTTTTAGCCTTAAGGCTCCTGCAGGTTTTATTCGGATTCACAATAGTAGGAGTGGGAAGGAGGAGATAAATAAAACATTTGTTTCAGAAAGTAGGTGACTTTGACAGAACACTGATGTAAACCATGAAGCCTCGCAGATCAGAGGAATATCGTTAAGGAGGGAGGCTGGTGAAGAACACTCAACACCAGCCCCCGAGTGGTGCTGATCAGAACAGTTCTGCTTTGCTTTTAAGTATTATTGCACCTTCTCTTCTATTCTGTAACGAATTCACTCGATGACTCCCACTGATGTATCACAGTCACTCAAGTGTGTTTTTACACCACTCATTGGATATTTTGGTAAAGGTCTAATCTCATTTGGATTTATTACGATTTATCTCGGATTAAGCATTTATCTGCTAAGGATTATGACCCATACTATGAGGTACTGATGAACCATCAGAGTTCAGGAATGTCTAAGCACATTAGAATGAATCAGCAATATTATTTTTTGACACAGTCTTCACACATTATCTTTTTTCAATCAACTTTGCAACATTCATACAGATAAGTATCTAATTTTCCTTTAATACGGGTAGTAACCTGGAAAGCTCTTAACATCCAGTAAGAGCAAAGCTGCATTTAATTAGGGGCAGATTAAAAGATCAGGCCTCAGAGCCACATGACTCTGTATTCAGTCTGCCTTCAACTGACAGTATAAATATTGATTTTTTTAATACCAATTTAAATATTTTTTCTTAGTTTTGAAATGTATTTTGGTGAGTCTTCCCCTGCTATCCCAACTTTTGACTTTTTTCTAATTTGCATAGCCAGGAGTGAAAAAGAGAACACGGATAAAGAAGAAGACAATGTTGTTTATATATTTCTGGACTTTTAAGACATTTTCTTCTGTTTGAAAATCTTAAAATTGCTTCCTCCATTGATATACACGGTACTGCACCTCAGGAAAAGTGTTGGATTTCTGATGGGTTTAAAAGAAGTTGGTCTTCGGCTTCAGTTTGTGGCAAAGCCACTGATGTATGCTATAGTTGCCCCAAAAAGGCTTCTGGCTATTTTCATGCTTAATCATTTTGTATATATATATATCATATCTTAAAAATTCCATTTTATGTTGTTTTAATTGCATACATTTGGAGAATTCCAGTTGTCACTTTAAATGTGTATATTTGGAAGTTTTCCTTACACTTCAGATTTTTTTCTTTATGATGATACACACAAAGAAGGTTTAAATACTTCCTGGCAGTGTTTTATAGTGCTGGAAATAAGACCTTGGATATGAAACTGCGCAATTTAATGTGTTTAACCACTCTTACTAAAGGAATTAGGGAGAAAATAATGGTTCATTTCCAGTATACATTTCTACTGTTTGCTAAATAGTGTCACATTTAGAATGTGCAATCCTGTGACAAATGAGTACACTGCAGTGTTATTGTGCATTTTGAGGATTGCCTGCAATGTCTGATTTGCTAAGCAGGGAGTTTGCAGCACGAATGGAGCTGTGATGAGATGAAGCCTCGGAAAGGTTGTAAGGGACACCAGTCCCAGTGTGTGTGACTTCACTACATGGAGTAATGTCATTAAATTTGGGTTTTTACAAGAACAGAGCAAAACTCACATTTCTTTACAGTGTTGGGGTATAGCATGCCCTTTTACCAATTTGCATCACAGTTTCTTATCCAATTAATCTTCAGAGCTATGGACAGAGTGATGTGTGTGAAACCTTAGCTCTCATTTCAGTTAAACAGGGAAAAGATTCAGCTGATGAAAAATTAGATGAAACAAAGGAGAAATGGATGAGCACAGAAAAGAATCAATCTGCCATAACTAAAAACATTGATGAATAAGCTGTAAAGAGATATAATCAAAGACAAAATTATTTTTCAGTACCTTTTCTGAAAAACATTGAATAGAAAATCATCTGGATTCAGAAAAGCAAGGTTCTTTACCCAGTTTGACATGAGTACGTGTACAAGGAGAGAAAAATAGTGAGCGAAGGGTATTTTCTGCTAATGGGATACATTAACGTTGCCATGGAATTTGGGATCAGGATGCACAGGGTATTGATCTTAAACCTGCTTCTGAGCTACAAGGATGGGGAGGACATGTTAATGTACTTACTTTTGACATCAGGCCAGAACCGCACATGTATAGGGAAAACCTAAGGATAGGAGGATGGCAAAGGAGAACTTTGAAAAGCCTCTTTCTCAGAATCATAGAATCATTCAGTTGGAAGGGACTTTAGGAGGTTTTGTAGTGCAAACTTCTGCTCAGATCAGGGTCAACACTGAAATCACACCAGTTTGTTGAGGACGTGATGCAACCAAGTTTTGAAAACCTGCAAGGATTGAGATTCCCCAGCCTCTCTGGGCAACCTGTTTCAGTGCTTAAATATCTGAAACAAACAAAAAGGGATAAATAATGTGTACTTTGTGTTCTCCTCCAGGACACTGACTGATATTCCGTGGCTTAGGTCTAAGGGTAGATGCAGCTGCCAGGTAGAGTAGGACTTGTCAGCCCCTTGGGCCTGGCAGTGTGCCCATCCACATGGTAACATTCCAGCTTGGTATCAGTGTGCTGGGGGACACCACGCTGAAAGCCTTGCTGAAGGCAAGGTAAGCAACATTTACGACTCTGCCTTTGTCTGTACATCTTCCAATGCATCACAGAAGGTCATTAGGCTTGGTCAGGTGGAGCAAACCTTGGAAAATCCATGCTGGATACTGCTTCTACTCACCTTTCCTTGCTCAGGAATGGCTCCTGCAGACTTGCACCATTATTGTCCCAGAGAACAAGCAGTAGTTCCCTGGATCATCATTCTTGCATTTCTTTAGCATGATGGGCTTTTGGACAGGTTTAAGTGTGAAATCAGTCTTTAACTTCACAGTTGAAAGATTTGACATAGTTTATAGTGATACCCTCCTTACAAACTGGGACTAAATAGTCTGTAAACAATTATTGATCTCCACATGCTATTGGGGAAATTTTCCAAGATCAGTGACAGCTGGGAAATCACTGGCATTTAAAAATTATATATGAGTGATTCACTTTTTTGGCATTTACAGTATTGCATTATGGCAATGAACATGCTAGATGTGTATTTAAAAAACCAAAGTGCTTTTAGCATTTTAGTATTTTTTGTTTGAGCCGTATTACAGATGAAAATTCCTTGATACAATTCAAAATAATGGGTTTGTTTATTAAAGATATATACCCATTAAGAAGGAGTTAGAATGAGGAAAACGCTTGTTTGTGTGAAAATAATTCTGCTTTCTCAACAACAGCATCTCCAGAGGTTTCTTTGATTCATACCTGATTACTTTAATGACTAAACCAGGTTTTAACTCCTGTTAACACTGCAGAATGCAGAGAGCTATAGAACAGTAAAACATATTTTGCCCTCCTAAGTCCTTGTTGACACAGCCCTCAGTTACATTTTATTCTGGAATTTTTTTCAAGAGAGAGGTTTGGTTTCAAGTCATTGTCCTGTGATTGCCAAAGCCTCTGGTCACTCACTGAGCTATCATAATTTGAGAGTAGGGGCGGGGTGCTTGCCCACAAAAGGGCACAGGTACATAAAAGGAAAATGTTTATAATGTATTAGGTAACACAGGCAAAAATCACCTCTTTGCTGGAGAATAAAAAACTAGATAATCCCAAGGTTGTTCTGTGCTGCTGGGCAGGAAGGATTCCATATTAACACAGTGATTCCTCTTGTTGATGAGGGATCTGCTCTGACACATTCTGAAGGATGTTGCATATGCCTTGGCTGGGAAAATGATGTTTTCTTTGTACTGGTCGAGAATAGAAAAGGAGGGGAAATGGTGGGAGTGGTGACTCGGGTGATCTTTAGAGAAAAAAAATAATGCAAATAGGAATTGAAGATGAGCTCTGCATAATTCCAGGTTTGAAAATAATTAGCAGTCACAGAGTTCGTAGTCCACCATCTCAGATTTCTGCACTGCAAAAATACATTTTGATATAGATTTAAAAACTGGCTAATAAGATCGGCTGGCTAATGTTTTAATGTAAAAGGTATGTCATAGAAAATGACCATCTGAACTGAGAGAGAAAACAAACATAACAAACAATAAGCTGAATTGAGCTAAGAACTTTGAACACAGACTAAATTGTTCAAGATATGACTGATTTTGTTTTAATTCCACGACAGCATCATTTCATCCACTGTCTGTCTTGACAGGAGTCCTGTAAAGGTTTGTATTTTACCTTCTCAGCATCTTTTAGGGAATGATTTGTGATTAGGAGTACAGAGATTGTTTCAAATGCCTCTTAAAATATGTGGTATTGCAAACAACGGATATAAAATGAGATTCACACACATAGCTTTGCTGGTGGCCAAGAACTGCATTGCAATATGCCGGAAATCCAAACATCCTCCTACTCTCAGAGCCTTGCTGACAGATCTACAACAACTTCTTTCTCTTGAAAAAGCTACTTACAGAATCAGAATAAGAAAGAGAGAAGCCTGCTTATTCTGAGGAACTAATGTAATACATAAAACGGGAGGTTAAAGATTCCTCATCAATATGAAAATCACATTTCTTCTTGAAAATTTTCAAGTTTCAAGTAATATCTAGACTGTCTGAAATCTCCTCAAAAACCAGAGAGGGAAAAAATCATGTCATCACTGAAAAAGCAACAACAGCAAACCCTTAAGATTACTGTCATTGTTGCTTGTATAGCCTTTTAGACCTACAAATCATTGGGCTTCTGCCTTAGTATAGGGGTGTGTATCAATGGAACTTGATACAGAAACAGAACCTCAGCTCAGCACATCCTCCTTTCCTGAAAAACCCTTTAGAAAGGCAAACACAAGGGAATAGAAAAACAAGTAACATTTTCAGGGATGTATATTTTAAACAGAGCATATTTTGCAAGAAGGGCTGTTGTTAGATGCTACATATTTTAATTAGCTGTTTAGAAAATCAGGTTGACAATGTCCTTTAATTAGTAGACATTGACTTATTCCACGTGTATTACGGCACAGTGAATCTTATTAAGATAAATGTTTCTCTCTGAAGAGATGAAAAAAAAATCCACTACCATTTGTTTGCTTATGAGATTGCTCACCATCAATATGGCTGCTATTTAAAATGATGAATTTTAGTCACATATTTAATTAGCTAATAGCTGATCTCACTGTAGGGTCTTGATCCTCCTTACATGTGTTCTTTCATCCTGAAAAAGTCTTTGGTTATATCTTGTTTTTGAAGTTTCTGTTTGAAATTGTCCTTGCTACTTTCAAACCTAAAATGCAATAAATTAAATTAGAAAAGTAAAAAGTGAAAACATTTAAGGTTTTGAGTATAGTTTTATACGTACTGCTCATTTTAATATATTGCTAGAGGCTATGAACTTAAAAAAAATATTACAAGTTTCTAAAGTTAGGTTTTCCACTTGCTGCAGGTGTTTGGTTTGTGAGACAATGATGTGCACTTTAAAAGGCTGTAAACTAACTTAAGATTTCAGTGCATTTGTCTGTCACTGCCCAGCCTGCAGCCTTCCCATAGAATTCACATTGTTTAAAGGCCACAGTTTGAAAGTGCAGCAAATGCACTGCAGCCTATTCTGTGTCATGATGATTATTAAAAAAAAAAGCCTTAATTGTGTTCACATGAAGGACAGAAAGCACCTGTGAGTGTCACAGGTTTGGAAGAGGGCTCTTCATGGGAGATTCTCTATTTCAGTTTTCATCATATGTGACAAATGGTGCTTCTCAATCCCACAGGTTATGTTAGTGCCTAGAAAGGCATTCAAGGGCAAACATCCCTCTCTCTCCACAGGAGATGACATTCTGAGTCACATGGATTGGGCAGTCATGCAAGGAGCTGGGAGTTGGCCTCGATGATCCTTATGGTACCTTCCAACTTGACATGTTCCATGGTTCTGTGTGACTGGCCTCTAAACCTCTCATTTTCCTTCCCATTTGCAGTGTTAGGTCATTCCACCTGTACAAGGAAGATATGCAAGAAGAAAGTTAATAAAGCAGTATTTTTTTTTTTGTTATGAAGACTGTCTTTGAAGGGATTGCAATGGCAGGTATTGTGCTGCCAAGGAGAAAGGATCATGGAGATGCTGCAGAAGGCCCAGGCTTGCCTGTGGATAACCTGGAGGCAACCTGGGGCAGGGCTGAAGTAAAGCCAGGCTGCATCCATTGCAGAAGGTCTGAAGAAGTTCTGCAATATGGGTTTGTCACTGAATTTGCAGTTACATGGATGTGTACCTGCCATGGAATTTGCATTAGTTCAAACTATATATATAACTATCACTAAAACTTGTGAGTAAACTTTCTTTGAAACGACATTTTGAAATAATACATGGTCAACGATGTGAGTTCCTGGAGGAACTGTTATGGGCCAGATGGCTCAAAATCAAGAGAATTCGTTTGCTGAAACCAAAGGGCATGAGAGTGCCTAGTGCTTGGTGGTGGAGGGCCAATAACACACAATCAGACAGGGTGGGATATCCACCCAACTTGTTTTGCCACTGCCAGCGTCCTCACAGACACTGAACAGTGATCAAGCTTCAATCTCTACTGAAAACTGGCTATGTTACTTAAAGACAAAGTTTTCTCTGACCTCTGGAGCATGTCATTACAAAAAGAAGGGCATAATTGACTGTTTTAGATATGCAATTATTTGTTCTTGCAGCTGTCCCATAACAGCATGGATTAGAAACCTTACATCTTAGTCAGGCAGGCAAAACTCAGTTACCTTAGCCCTGCTGTTTAATTAGCGTTTACAATTGGACATTGTTTATATCCCAATAAATGTTGCCTGAGTGAAGACTTCCCCTTAACCAATTATACCAGATGCTTTTCTGTGAAGGTCCTAATTAAATAGCATCTATTTATATGTTTCCTTTAGTTATGCCTCTTGTGTGGCTCTCTGTCAGAGTGCCATGCCACACTGGGATCCTTTACCCACATTTCTGTCCCTTTCAGCTTCACTGGCTGGCTGCAGCTGCTCCCCTGAAAAGTTCTTGCTTTCTGTATGGGAGGAAGGTCGTCATGGGCAGGGCTGGGACTTGGGAATCCAAATCAGTTTCCTGTGCTATAGCAGGACCCTTAAGTGATTGCTGAGTCACATATGACCCTGTCAGGATGGTGTAACTTCAGGTGGCTGATGGAATTACTGCTGTAGTGTCCAACCCTGCAGATTCCAGCACAGAATTTTAAGCGAAGCTGGAATTTACTTGGAAGCCCTTCTCTACAGACATTGTCAAGGTGCAGATACTGTGCCTGACTTGTGAGCAGCTCTGCCCCTCATTACAATTTTGGCACACTTTCAGGAATGGTCAAGATTAGCTGTCCTGGGCAATGCTGTGCCCTCTCCTTAATCAGACCCTCAGTACTGAGCTTCCCTTCTCCCATATAATGGAACATTACTTTCTGACAGGTAAGATTTAAAGAGCTTTTCTATTCCAGATCCTTTTTCTAAGAGCTGATTCCTAAGTTGCCACCACTTTTATGTGTGCTTAAAATATGAAAAGGAAATCAGCTTCCTTTCTCTGGTACAGCAGCCGCCCTCCTAAGTGAGTCAATGAGTTCCCAAATGTAGTATTTCAATGCCACATAAAAAAGTATGGAGTGAGAGATGTATTAGTGGGAACACTGTTTCAGTGCCAATCCTTATGGGTCAGAGGATTACGAAATAAAGTAGCCCATCTGTGCTTCACCAAATATCTTCATTTAGAAGATAAACATGGTAATGTAACCACATTTTTTACTGTGTAGTTCCTTCATCCAAACTTCAAGTGATTCTAATTTCATATTAATGCCTTAATTTTTAAATTGTCCTCGATTTCAAGACGGATTAGTTGGTAATTACATTAAATTATTTCTGCAGATTCTGATCAGGTACATATATACCCATTCATTCCCTTAAGATCTTAATTTGAAGGGTTTTTTTTTCATTGTAGGGTCAGGTTGCAGTGAGGGGCAGAAAGGAAGGGTCACTGAAGCTTTAGAAGGCATAAAATGTTATGGATACAAACCTTAAAAAGTTAATGTAATTTTTTCTACAGACTCAGGGTTCAAGGTCCGGGACAGATAATTGGATGTGATTATGTCTTACTGGATATTCACTTCTCAGCTCTGCTATTATAACAAGGGAAACAATTTTGGCAATCGTGGTGTTCAGGAATATCTAGATTTTTGTATTACTTGGAGGAAATAGAGAAATTAAAGATTCTGTGTGTTTCATGACTCAAAACACATAAAATAGTGAATTTAAAAATGTTACTTTGCTTGTGGCTTTGGTGTAATGATTCTCTAGCACAACTAAAACCAGGTCTCTGCCTATCTCACCATGGTCAGCCTGGAGTTTCTGCGGGGAACACTAATCCCTGATAATCTTGTGGACCATCATCAGAAGTGACATTGTCCTTAGGGGCATAACGATCTTTTTCTCTTGAGTTCTCATTATTTTGCCATAGCAGGTAGTATTTAGGACTAGATTCACTGAACAACTCTATTTTTTGTATTCTTGAGGGAAGGTGGTTGGCCTCGGAGGGTCCCATATTTTGCTTTACTCTGTACTCTGGATTCCACAGAGAATGGGTCTAACATGTTCTTATCCCTTTCCTAGGCTGATGGAGTGCTGCTGTGGGCTTGAGTTTTCCTTATTGTACTATTATTAAAGGCAAATGTTGATAATATTTTGCACTACGAGGACTTGTTTGGGTTGCACTGAAGGGCTTGTGGAATAGCTGGGAAGGCAGAAATGTTCCAGTCAAAGTGAAAGGTGAACAAGGACCTCAAGGGCTGACAGTCTTGAGCTGTCAAGTGCATTGGACTGAAGCCCTCACACCAACTTAGGTACCAAAGGCAATCAGCCAGCAGCCCCTGAGTTCATTTCTTGGATTCCTGAAAGGAATAAACCCATCACTGTTCACCCATGTGGCTGACATTGGCATAGATCTCCTCCACTCCTATCTAAGTACTTGTAGGACTTGTTTATGATAGGAGCAAGAGAGAGTTCCCTGCCACTTAGTGTGAGAAAAAAATGCTAGGGAAGACAAGTGCATATTAGGGTGAGCCAACTGTTTACCATGATCTGCTAACAAATGTGAAAACTAAAAATGGCCTTTCTGCACTGGGATTTTATCGTGTATTAGTTGCCATGTGTTAGTGAACATAAGCTTATTGCAGTCTCAAGTAAATTCCTGCCATTTCAGTTTACCTCCTCTCCCCCAGCTGCTACATGTAGTGATTGTCTCTCAGAGATTTGCTGCTCCTTTTTCTGTGCCACTGGAACCTTGAGAAGTCATAAATTTATTTTATAAGTATGGAATTTAACATGGTTCTTAAATTCATTATGAATTCTCCTTTCCTCTAAAGAATTAAATTTCAGTTGAGGGCCAAATAATCAGTTTCAAGACAGCAAACAATTGTTCAGTTAAGCCGAAATTAAGTTTTGATTGTACTTCTCTCATTTTTCCAGAGGTTCATTTACTACATTAAAAGAAGTTTATCAGAGTAGATACTGAAAAGGATTAAAAGATAGCAGAGAACTGAAAACTTTATAGATGATTCAAATGCAATACATAAGATGTGTCTGTATATATAGACAGAGTCTGGAAAATGTCCATAACAATATTGAAATATTAATGAAAAACTAATACTTAGATATTAAGTATTTCCAGTAAATATATTAAAACATCACACAAGCATACACGTTAATTTCTAAGCATAGGTGTAGTAATCTTTGCCACCAGGACTGGATCAGGATCCTGTAGACCCTTTGGGAATGCCCACCAAGTTACAGACTGTGTTTAGCAGCTGCACAATTAGAACCTCCTGGAAAGTGCTTTCCCCACTGAGGGCTTCGAGTGAATTCCAGGGTTCCAGTGTAGAAGAGTTCCTTGGGGTCCTCCTCTGAGTGGCACAGAATTCTAGCCTAGCATTATTCTTTGGACTTGAAATTATAAACCATCTTGATCCACATGCTCAAATCCCAGGAGAACTGCCTTAGCCCTTCACCTTCCCCAGATAAAGTGTGCTTTTATCATGTGCACATGTATACCTTTCTGACGGGAACTTAAAAACGAAGGTTATTTCCTGAAAAGAATTTCAAAGCCTCGGTTTTGTAATAGCAAGGGTTTACTCGTGGCCTTGGGTAACATTTCTTTTTCCGTTCTGCACCCAGGTGGCTGGCACTGACCTTCCTTCCCTTTCCTAGTCAAACGCAGAGCAGAAGTGCACGCTGGCAACCAAGCCCTGGTCAGCCCTGCCTGGCTTAGAAGGACCCTGAAAGAGCAAGGACGTGCACCTGGGAGAGCTCTGCACCTTGGTGATCCCCGGCTTTTACACACCCAGAAGTGCTTGTGGAAGAGTGGAAAAGCAAGGTAGCATTCCAAATCCCAGAGTCACAAGCCGTTCACCTTCCCTACAGTACAGCTGTCGTTTGCAGCCTGGGTTCCTTTGGGCCGACAGTGTCTCAGTGTAATTACACAATATTGATGCACATCCGTGAGGACAAACCATTAGGAACAAACAGTTCAAAATATCTATAAAATGTAGAACTAAAAAAAATATTTTCAAGTGTGAAATGAGATGATGCTTCGCCTGCATGGGCACAAATTGATCCAAGTTTTGTGATGATGGTGTCACTGGTTTCATATCAGTTATCTCAGCATAACTTTTTGATTTCTGAAATCATGCACAGAATGAGAGGAGATTCGGTTGGACCTTTCCAGACTTGCTGCATTTTAATTTTTCCTGTGCTTGGAAATAATACAGAAAGAAACCCAACAGGTAATATTATTTTTGTATAAAGCTCTCTAATTATACTATGCATGTTCAGAATACATTAAGGATACTGTCCTGACACAAAAAATTTACAGTGTGCTTTTAGATATTACATAACTAATGAGAGCAATAAATGCTGGGGGAACAAATGGATCAAGGTTACAATAATAAGATTATAGGATTCCTCCACTATGTGTGCATGGTTTAAAATTCACTTCAATTTTGCTACCTAAAAGTCTAGGCTTTTGGTTTTTCATTTTGGCTTTTTCTTTATCAGAGTTAATTTTGTCTCGGAATCCACCAGACCATAACAACCTGGCTAAAAACTCTGACCAGACTTTTGATTTTCTCATTTTTTTCTCCCCTTCTTTTTTAATTTGGATTGTGCCTGCTCTGCTTGCACAGCCACCATCAAAGCTGTTTGTATCTGAACCAGTTAGGGCCTTTTCTCTGACAGTAGTCACAGTTGAAATATCCTTGAATGCTTGGACTGCTTTATTCTACATGGGGAAAGGGATATAATGAAGAGTAATTATATGACTTCTACACAATTACACCTGGATTCTTAAATCCCCGTGCTGAAGACCCACAACATGCACCATGCATGTGGTGTGTGAAACGCATGCAAAACTCGCGCTAATGCTCCATCGTCTCGTTCTCATCCAGCCTTAACTGTCACTTACAAATGATTTGTGAAAAATCAATAATGCACTTTACTGGCTTTTTTTGTAATGTATAAGAAAGGGTGGTTTTTTGCCAATTTTTTAAACACTGAAAATATCAGGATTGTAAAATTGGATTTTTATTGATTTTCTTGAAAGATCTTCGGGGTTTTGACAGACATGTATTGACAGCATCCACCTCTGGCTGAATCAGAAGTATTGAATGTATAACAAATCATTCGATCTTCAACATATTTGAATTATCCTCATGTTAAAAAAAAAGCGATCAGGAATCTTTTTTCCTTTCAAGTCTTTGCTCTTGTGTTATTATTCATTCTTATGTTCTTTAATCACCACAGCCTTGCAGGCTGCAAACGAAAGATAAACAAACAATGGAATATCTAATGTTTCAAATACAAGCACAGATAAAAAAGTCAAGCATACTCCTCAAGTCCTTATAGATTATAAATAAGTAGAGAAATTGCACAAATCCGTATTTAGAAAAATAATTTATTTCTCAATATTTGTAATGATGGGAGTTGTCAGTCACATTAATTTTTATGTAAATTTACCTAAGCTGATGAATCATAACTGAAATATTGTCTAATCTTCCTGGTTTTGGCCAGCATTTCCATTTCTATTTTGATTGCCTCAATTTATTTTTGTTTGCTTATATAATGAGTTTGAAGGGCCCATCCCGGGCCCCATAATGAGCAGAGTGGAAAGAGGGGCTGCTTCAAGGCACTGCCTGTCCCACGCAAGCAGTGGCTGCCCAACACACCAGACCAGTCCCCATGACAGACACTCAGCTTGGCACACAGCTGACAATTCGTTATCATTCCTTCAGTAGACATCACAGCATAGGAGATTTTTAGGGAGGGATTTGAAGGAGGAAAATTAGGTGAGTGGGAGTGAGAAGCAGCAGCGAGGGAAAGCATGAAGGTGCTGGTTTGGAAATGTAACAAGTAGAGAGTTATTACTGAATGAAATGTGTGGGGGGAAGCCGTTGGTTTCTCCATGGGCTATTAAAAGATGATGGGGTGGGAATAAGCTGCAAAGAGCCACAGAAGTGAGGCAGCTTTTGCTTGCCAAGATGCAGAAGGGGGCGGGGGGACACGCTGGAACAAGAAATAGGGTGGAAACAGCAAATGTGAGGATAACCGGGGCACCAGTGTCTTGCAGCAGTGTTCTGTTGTTCTTTGTTGTTTTGTAATGTCCAAAATCCAATTGTTGGGGCCAAAGACTTCTTTGTACTAATGACAACCCCAACATGTTCTCAGGTGCTCTAAAAATGCACAAATAAAAATAAGCAATTGCTTCTCCTGACAACCATTTCCCTCATTCTTCAGCCCCAATTTGAGTTACACCATTCAGTTATTCTATTTCCAAAAGAACTTTCTGTATGAACTTTCCAGTTCTCTCTTGTCAAATTATCTTAACTGTTTTTGGAAAGACTGCATATCATCTATATTTAACACCACTTCAGCTTGGTGAGGTGACTATAACATAGCATTAAACTCAGACTAAAAAAATGAGTCTGGCATTTCTAGGTTTTTCAAGTGTGTTAACTCAGAAGAGATAATTTGACTGGAAAAAGTGCTTTCCCCCAAGTGTCTTTGATTTCAATAGAACTTCTTGCAGGTATTTGAGTTGAGTTAATCGGCTGGCAATTAGATGCAAAAGGCCTTTGGATTCATATTTGTGGTCACCATAGAAGCGAGGCTCAGAGAAATGTGAATAAAGAGGTCACCCGAAGAACAGATATGGAAGGTCTCTCCACAGGCACTTAATTCTTAGAAATTTACAGATGAAAAATGCTATATGAGTATTAATAGATAGGAATGAAATATGGATGAGGGGACACTAAAGCTGGAATAGCAAGTAGAACAAAGGGAATAAGGGGATGTGGGGACATGGTAAGAAACCAGACTAGAGCTGCAAACTTGGACAGAACTGTTTAAGATCTAAAAAGGAATGAAGAGGTAAGTAATATGGGAAATTATTTGAAGGAGAGCTGGGATGGGACATGACTATCAGGGAACCTAAAAGAAAGATGAGAAGGATCAGAGTATGTGTGGCATATTCTGAAGAGGGAAGTCCCAGAGTCCCAGGACCATTTGCCCAGCAATAAATAAGGAAGAGCAGAAGGCCTGGGTGATTTGCTGGCCTGGAACAAGGTTATAAGGGAAGGAATGTGTCTGTGGGGGTGTGTGCATTTGGTGTAGCTCACTGTCAGCAGCGAGACAAATCCACCTTTTTAGTATGCGAGTGACCACCTATAGTTTATAAAGACTGCCGAGGGGAAAGTCTAGAAAATATTTTTCCAGAGCTTGGATCTAGATGGCCTCCAATCTTCTTCTGTACAAGGGTCTATCTTCCAACCCCATCACAAAGTCCCCTTGGTACACCACTTCACACAGGTATTTCATCATGGAACAGGAATGTGGCTAAAGAAGGTTCCATTAGCTTATATAATACTAAAGTAAGATACTGAGAGTGAAGAGAAGTAGGTAAAGGAAAGAGGCCTAAGTGCCACTGAAAAAGAAAGGAAACAGTAAAGGAAGGGAAAACACAAAAATAGATACTGCAAAAATAACCAGAGAACTATGAACTGAAAGAAGAACGAACAAGGCTGCAAAAAGGAGCAGGCTTTCTTTTTTTCCAGGGAGAAAGGAAGCAACTGACCCCACAGAAAAATCTAAGCATATAGAACCTGCAGGTACTGTCCATGTGAGTCTTGTTAAGGGGAGTTGAACTGGAGCAGAAAAGGCACATGCTTGGTAGGAAGACAAAGAGGTAAAGTGATGTTTAAATAACAGAACTCAGATGGAAAAAGATACAATCTTACATGCCTTAATTTTTAAGCTATGACTGACTAGTCATTGCTCAGTAGGAAGTGGTTACATTAATTTACTAGATCTAAGGAAGCAAACACCTGAGTGTGTACATGACCATAAACACAGTCCTGCCCATTTCCATTGCTAGCATGGCTCGTGTACTCCCCGTTTCAGAGTTGTAACAGCCACCCGGTTTGGGGTGCATTCAGCCCCACGTTTGCCTGTGTAAGCACATAAACACGAGTCTTGCTGCTTGTGCTTGTAACACTGTGCTTGTCCTTCGGTCAGCCTCGCTTCCCAGAGGCTGGAGTTGTCTGCGCTGGGGATGCACAATGGAGCTTGCGCCTCAGCATTAGTGAGACACGCATGATCACACCCAGCCTGCCGGGTCCCCCGGGACTCGCGCACATAATGAGCCCCTGTGCACCAGAGCCTTCATGGCCGTGTTTGCCACATGGTGAGTGTCACCCAGCGGGCCCACGAACACGAGCACACAGAAGCCCTCCCGTCCCCAGCACTGCATTTGCCATATGGTCAGGCTCACCTGCTGCGGCTGGGGCAAGGAAACAGACGGGCAACACTCACACACATAATGAAGCTCCCCACTGGGCTGCCTTAAGAAATTAAAAAAAAAAATAAAACAAAAGTTGACATAACTGCCACATCACCAGACTCACCTGCTGAGTCTTGGGGCAGGGTGGGGCAGTCGCGCACACACGAATCGGCCGTCTCTGCCGGTGCTTCACCGCAGCGCATGAGGCGGGAATCGGAGCAGGAGGGACGCGCTCCCTTCCCCTGGGGCGACAGAGACCCTGGACCCACACAGGCCGCCGGCCCCTCTGTGTGGAGGGGGACATGCACCTCCATAACACCAGGACATCGGACAATAGGAAGAATTTCTTCACAGAAATGGTGATTAGACATGGGACTGGACCGCACAGGGAGGCGATAGAGTCGCCGTCCCTGGAGGTGTTTAAGGAAAGACTGAACGTGGCACTTGACGCCATGGTCTAGTTGGCATGGTGGTGTTTGGTCTTAGACTGGACTCGATGATCTCAGAGGTCTTTTCCAACCTGACACTCTGTGATAACGAGCGTCTCCTCCTCGGTGCCCTGTGAGCACCTCAGGCCCACACCCACTCCCACGGGCAGGGACAAGCCCCGGGAGGAGCTCCGATACCGGCACTGCCCAGTCCTCCGGGGCGCAGTGACGGCAATTGCCGAGGTGGCGGCAGCCCCGAGGGAGCGGAAAACGAGCCCTCTCTTCCCCATCCGAGCAGCGCCGGTACACAGCGGCCGCGGGAGGCGGGGCGGGGCGGGCGCGGCCGTGCGGGAGGGAGCCGCGCTGCGTGAGGGGCGGGCGGCCGGCGGTGCTCCCCTCACGCCCCGCCCGCCAGCACCGCGGCGGCCGCCGGGCTGGGCGAGGATGGGAGAGGACTCTGCTTCCCGGGCAGGCTTGTAGCCAAGCAGGCGCTCCCAGGAAAGCCTCTCCCCGGGCAGGATGACCTCGGGAAGCCGCTCGCAGGGAAGGCTCCCCCTGGGCAGGCTGTCCCCGGGGGCGGCCGCCAGCCCCGCCGCCATGTCGCGGGGGGGCGCGGGGCTCCCCCATGGCGGTGACGCGCGTTACCATGGCGACGGCCGGGCGGCGTTGGGGGGGTGGCGGGATGACAACAAATATGGCGGAGAGGAGCAGGACGGCAGAGACGGGTCAGTGCCAGCCGCAGTCGCCTGGGCGGGGGGAGAGGGGGAGCCCCCCTTCTCCAGGGGCTTCTGGCGGTAGAGGGGGCCTGGATCGCAGCGGAGTGCGGAGACGGAGCCCTTCTCTTAGGGGAGATGGGGGGGAGCACCTTTGGCCGAGGGCACGGAGGTGATGAAGGGACCGCGGCAGAGACTCCTGCCCGGGGAGCTGTGACGAAGGGTAAAGCCCCTTCTCTTGGGGGACGAGGAGCGTCTTCCCAGGGACAAGGTGGTCGTAGGGAAAGTTCTTCACGCAGGGAGAGAGGGAAGAGCCCCCCGCGTTCCAGGCCTGGCTGAGGGGGACTGACCCGCTGTGGGATGGAAAGTGCGAGGGCCAGAGCCCGGCTCACCGGGCCGGCGCTGCGGGGCTGAGCCCCGGCGGGGCACAGGAGGAGGCTGATGGTGGGGCAGCCTGCACCCTGCTTCATCCTCCCGCACCCTGCTCCATCCTCCCGCACCCTGTCTATCCTCCCGCACTCTGCTCCATCCTCCCGCGTAGGGGCAAAGGTGGCGGTGGCGAAGAGCAGAGCAAACCGGCGGTGCAGAGGAGCTCCCCTTACACAAGAAGCGACCGCCTGCGTGAATTAGCGTGAAAAAAATTATACGTGAAGACACAGGTCTGGAACTGAAACTGCAGCACGAGGCTGGTAGCTTGCGGGTTGACCTGCAGGTGCTGCTTGACCTGTCTGGGAGGTGTAAAGTACCCGGAGGCTGCAGAGGGACAGCGAGCAGCACACCTGACAGCTCCCATCCCTTACACTGTCACTGAGGATTTCTTTAAGGAAGGTGCCAAATGTTATTCTTCCTATTCAGGATGTATTAACAACAGCTTTAACCGTGTATGTGAGATAAGTTTGTCTGTGAAATTGAAGATTTGTGTCTCCTCATTACAGATAAGGACCCTCTAGGTATAGAGGTCTTTTCTGTTGTAACAAAACACAGTTGTTTTCCAATCCACGTGAAAACGGAAGCCCCCAAAATATATTACAAAAATTAGAGATACTAACATTTGGAGAATGAAGTAAAGATGACAGTTTTCCTAGATAATTAATCTCCCACAGTAACATACATAAATTACCTGGGTTCCTGAACCAGAAGTTCATTTTCCCAGCCTGCTGTGTTAACTGCTACACCTCTGCTTTTCAGCCTCAGAAGTGGATCCAAATAAATATGCATTACCCATAGAACCGATTTTAGATTTTTGGGCCACTTAAGGTGGAAGAAAAGGGATAAATATGTCAAATGCTGTTGTGTTCTGGGAAATGATACTACAGAGTACATCTAAGTGGATTGTCTGTATGGTTCTTGAATTCCCTGTATTCAGCCATACTGTTAATGAACCCCTGGAAAAACACTGTGAAGTTAATTGTATGTTGAACTTGTCCATGAGGCAGGTGATTATTCTCATCCTCTGCACCGTGTAGCACTGCTAAACACAGGTGATCAGTTCTGCCTGAGCTGTGAATTGAACAGATCTCCAGTGGCCATTGGGCATTGTCAGCTTTCCTGCCTACCCTCTGTGCCTGTGCCCTTGTCAGTAACTTCAACATGGAATGTAACTTTCATACTATTTCCAGATTAACTTACTCTTACATTGTGTTTTCTACTGTGTAAGTTAAACTTGGAACTTTACAGTATTTGCTTTTTAATTTTAACCTTGCCCAGAACTTTTTCCACTTCTGACCATTGCAGATGACTCTGCAATGAAAATCAATGATTTTCTCATAAATCTGAAAATCAATGATTTTCTCATAAATGTTGTGTTTCAGCTTGTGCCAAATTCATGTTTAGTTGCATGTCCTGGTACATATCTACTTGAGTTTTACAATGCTTGTCTGGCCATATTGCAAGTTTAATTTGGTTTGGAGAAACCAGATAAGGAATTGAAAATGCAAATAACCACAAAGATAGGGAAAAGACCCAAAACTCTCAGAGAAAAGGAAGCAAGCTTGTGATCTTGGCTCACTTATAAGAAAGGTCATGGAAACCAGGCTGTGGGAAAAAAGGGTTGGGTGATTTGGATTTTTTCTGACTGTCAGCAGACACTAAGTTGACAGGCAGGTTCTTTCCTTGGCAAATCCCTCAAAGAATCTTTTTTTCTCCCCTTTACTGCTGGGTGACACTGACACTTGTTGAACACATGATTGGGGAATGTTCGTGCTGCATTCTCACTGCTTAATGTGTCTTCATCATGTGTGAGATCTGAAGCAGTCTTTAGGAGATGCAGGAATGTTGCTCTGGAACCTGCATTTTGCTCAAATGCAAGGGGAATAAAGCCACTACAGAAGGACTGGACATTGTTCAAACCATATAAATCAATTTAGCCAGTATGAGTATATTATACTTGCTGGATGTTTCCTTGTTTCTTTTTGTTTGTTTTTTTTAACAGCAATGTCATGTTTTCAGTCGTGGATAAGAAAACACAAGTGATAACTCTGCTCATCTCATCTTCCCATCTTGAAGTACTGATTGTTATTTGCATTTTTTGCATAAGGAAACTGTGTTACAGAGAAGGTAACTTATCCATGCTTTAGAGCAGCACAGACTGCTGTGATGGACCCTTCTTTACTGATTTAGTTCAGAATCCAGGTTTGACAAGAGTCAATGTCAGAAATAATATAGCGTGTACTTAAAGATAAGGGATTATAAAATCTAGGATGCTTATGACCCCTCTAAACTTTAGATTTGAAAATCCACTGTGTCAAGACTCTTTGTAAATTAATTATACTTTATGGAAAATACGTGTCTTTATAATGTAAGAATTTTTCATTTCAGTTTTATTAGTATCTCTTTCTGTTATAGGGAAGTAAATCTCTTAATCTGTTTTATACTGGTAATTATTCTTACTCTTTGCCTATATACAAATATTTTCATATTCCATTCCTTTTCCCTGTAGAAGATTTTTGTTTCTTTTTGCCTTTTAAATTTTTAACCTTTTTTTTTTTTTTTAATTGTGGAGGGGGATTAGGACACACAGAATTGCACAAAGCATTTCAGAAGAGGGATTTCCATCAGCTTTTATTATACTGTTAGTCTCAGCATTTTTTTTTACATCATGGTTTCAGCCAATCTGTGTATTTCAGCTAAAACTGAGATTTAGTGTGGAAGGTAGATTATCTCACACCTGTCTAGTACAGAGTTCATATTCTGCTGCTATCCTCACTGGACTAGGCAGACATCTGCTGTAATCCATTAAAATAGTTTCTGTATTCTGATGTTGGGTTGGAGTGCTGCAAATCAGCTCACTTTACTCTGAATTAATCATTTTCCCATTGTAGTTGGCTGCTTAGTCCTACTTGCTTTCTTGAAAGTGTTTAAATCAGCTTTTTGCAGTAAACTGTGAATTTGTATGCTTTCCTGTTTGGTTTTCCAGGCTGAAACCTTCATGTCTCAAGCTGGGATTCCAATTTAAAAGCAACGTAAATCTTCATAAATGAAGTCTGCAGGAGGATGCAAGGGATTGAGTCTAGTTAGTTACTCTCAGGAGCTTCTTGGTTTAACTTCCAGTTGCTCTGCTCAGCTGACCTTGGTGTCATAAACCTCTGGAAGATACAGGAAAACAACCAGTTTAGTTAAGTTTCATCAAAACCAGATGAATGTTATTTTTCCAGTTCTATGGCAAAGAGGACATTTTAGCTTCACTAAGGAAGGTTTAGGAGTAGGTCATAGTGAGAACAGAATGCCTGTATTTGCTAAACTTTTTGACCCATGAACCAGATGAAAGTATTCTCCAATTTAGAATTCCACTAGTTATCTCATTCTCCCCAGGTTTCTGTTCAAGGCATCTGTATTACCTTCAGAGGACTTGCATCTGGGGACCTGAATGATCAAAGGGTGCAGTTTATCTCTGAGTTCTGTCCTTCCTTTCTATCTGAGGCAACTGCATATTAGCCTGGATTGACAGTTCTAATATGTGTTATTCCATAGTTGCTAGTCATTTTGTGGATATTAGTATTTCTGGTATTTCATCGTGTCATCTGAAATCATACTGAAAGCAAGAAAAGGCATTTACTCACAGTACTGGACAGGATATAAATAAATGTCTTTAGACCAAAAATCCTGGTTATCGGAATAAACAGGCTTCCCAGCTGAATGTGGAGTTTTTATGTTTATTTGCATGTCACGGTCGGTACCTTGCAGAGTGCTGTTGAGTCACATTTTTTGTTAAGAATGATTGGAATTTTCAAAGTGTTCACAGCCAGGCTGTGACCTGGCTTCAGAGAGGAAATCTGCAAACCACTGTTGAATGCTCAAGCCCCACCCTAAGTTTGTGTAGTAATTTAGTGTTCCTAAAACACTTAGTGTTGAGCTCATTATTTCAGAGATCTGCAAGTGAAAGGGCCAGTAGAACATCTGTGTAAATTCTGCAGTGTTTTGTGATTGATTTTAATATGATAGTGGTGAGATGGATTGTTTTGAAGATAGCTTTTGATTATTCTTTCAAAAAAGAGTTGTTATTCTTTTAAAAATATTTAATCACATATGGTATGACAACATTCTAGTATCTGGAACATACTGCTTTCTTTTCAGTGGACTTAATTATTAAATAAAAAACCAAGCGAAATAAGAGCATAATTTATTTGTCTTTAAATATAGGCCTTTTTGGTAACTGGAACTTCTAATTCACCAGCTTTATCATGAGGAAATTTAAAATAGGAGAGATCGGCTAATTACTTTAACAATGTTATTTAATCTTGAGCATTAAAATAACACTGTACATCAGCGGTACTTCTGATCCTCCACATAAACTTAATTTCCTCAATTGAATTAACTTTTCCTAAATGATATCTGAATTTTAAAGTGTATACAAACAACAGAGCTTATTTTGTAATATACACCACTAACCTGTAAGCACAGCTCAATTCCAGTGCTTGGGAAAAGACGTTGCAGCCTTCATGAAAGGGATCTACCCACTGTATCCTCCTAACAACACGAGGAGGCTTCAAATGTCAGTGGAAAACTGTGTGAGGACTGGGCCCAGCCTTGCAGGTGTTCCCACAGCAGAGAGAGCTGTTTGCAGTTGTTTGTAAAATGCTGCAGGACGGTTTTGTAAACAAATCTAAAATGAGTTTTGTTCAGTAAAGGCGTATGCCAGAACTTATCGATTGCATTGGTACATTTCAGCCAGAACAGTTGGAAGTCCAGGGGACAGTAGAGAAAGTTTCTTAGTAAATCTGAGGCACTTTGTAAGACTATTAACTATTTCAGTTTTTACTGCATAAGTTGAAATATTCCTTGAAATTCTATATAGAAATTAGCTCTCGTCATTGCAGAAAGGTATTATAGTGGTCATTAGACTTTGTTGCCAGTAGGCTACTATTCAAGTAGTTTCCAACGTTTTTCAGTTGTCCACTGGAAAAAATCCCCACTAGAAAAATTCATTGAAGAAGAGCTGCTAATATATTTTTGGTACTTAAAGCTTTGATCGTATTTTTGTTACATAATTTGCCATATAAAGAGACCTGAGAAATACTAATGTAGGCTTTATACAGCCAGAAGATACAATTTCAGCAAAAAAAAAGAAACAGGAATGTGTTGGGTGTTCCAGTGCCATTTTTGAATGGTTTACCATTTCCTAGCCATATTTCATACATTTTTTTCTTTGACAAATAATCAAAGCTTTGAAAAGTTACTTACCTCAAGCCTCCCAACGTTTTTTCTTTCAGTGAAGTTCAAAGCACCCTATTAATTACTAGCACTTGTGAGAGGAGGCTTTTGAATTTGTAAAAAGTAAAATGAGACATACTGAGAATTTTAATAGGTTTTATACTGAAATTTGTAAAACAGAAGTTTCTGCAAGTTTCTTTAGTGTGGCTGTCACTGCTTTTAGTAGGCAAAAGTCTCATGCAAAAAACCGGATTAATCTCAGAATGCATTTATGTGGCCTACATAGCTTTTCTGTTTTTGGAAGTGGAGCTCTATAGACTTAATGCTCAATGAAATAGGTTTTAAAAGTCATCTTGTGTTACAATGGAACTAGCATGGGGCCACTAACAGGAGTGGGATACCCAGATCTGCAGCACCAGCCTGCCCTCCAGGTGGGACACCTCACACAAACAGCTGTCAGCTGCCACAGAAGAGATGGACAACTTGTCTACGCTGGGAAATTTCCTTCCTCCTCTTCCTCTTTTCTCCACAACACCTGCTTAGGGACAGAAGTCACAGAGGGAAATGATTGAATAAAAGGTCATCGTTACCTTTTTTAAAAGTATTTTAATAAAGACCTCTGATACCCTGGTAACAGAAAGCAGCAACCCCTGGATAAAAAAGGTGGTGGAGGATGTGGAGAGGAGTTTGTGCAGATATTTCCTGCTGATGTCACTGAGATGCAGCTGTGCTGCTCTGTTCACAGCTGGATGCAGAGCAGCTCCAGCACACCCACCTGGGCGTGTGCATTGGGCTACATCACTCTTGTTTCTGGAGGATTGATTGTGCTGCCCTTTTCCAGAATGATGGGAATCCAAAGAAACCAGCTCAAGTGATCCCCCAAGGTTGTTGGCATGTAGAGCCTTGATGCAGAATTGCCATGTTTAGATTGCATTGTACCTGAGATAAGAAGTTCTTCTAGGCTCAAGCTGAGTCTGCCATTAATCTATAATAGAGGTAAACCAATTTACAAATAATTGCAGTTGTTTATGGGTACACATCAATGTATCCCAAATCCCATCCCAGCTTCCTTGTCACACTGTCCCCACAACTCATTTTCTTGACTTTGCCACAGGGGCCAAGCCTGTCATTTAAGAAGTGCTATGTTGGTTAACTTTGGATTTTTACATATGTTTTTTGAAATAATTTTACTATTTATATGTTGAAATGGTTTGGAAAACTGCTCTACCAAAATAATAATGACTTCCATTTCATTTTGTCACAGGCTCTCAAACTCAGGATGTGGACTTTTGTATTAAATCTAGGGCTCTCATCCTGCAAATGTTTGGCAGTGGATTTGATGTATTTGTGTACAGTAAATTCTTTTTGTGATTGGTTCTATTTTAGGATATGTAATGTATAAAGGTTAGAGACTAAAACTTAAAACTTGTATGTTTTGATACATACATTTTCTAATATACGTATGTATCTCTGTTCTCTCAGTATGGTAAACTAGCTGGATTCATATTTTCATTATGTCAAAAATTGAGCATAGAAAAGGGGATGGAAGAAAAAGTAGTTGTCTTATTATTATTAGATGAATAAACTCTCTAATGATTCAGTTTACCTACTAATTCACAGAACTGTTTACTTAGCAGTGGATCTCACAATCATGATGAAAATTGGCAAGATTTTCCTGTTACATTTTGTTTCATAAGCACCTTGAAAAATGTGTTGCATTTCAGTCTCCAGTAAAGCAAGTGGAACATCAGTCCCCGTGAATCACCAGAGCAGAGCAGCAGGAATCCATTGCACAGAGAGCCTGTTTGGATTCATTGCAGCTCTGCTGATGTGTTTTCATTTGCAATAAGCAGCAGAGTCACTGTGCGATTGCAGTGAACTTGCTGGGGAGCCTGGCAAGTGACTATCAGCTTTTCATGCATAGAAAATGCAGGTGAGGTAGTATGATGCGTTTGATTAATGAAAAATTCCTCAAATAACCTGTACAGATCCAAAGGCAGTGGCATTATTTCATGGGAGCTGTCCATGTGAAATAGGATTGTGAGATAAACTTGCCTCTGTGCAACTTGCACCCAAAGCCTGTGGTGCTCCAGAATAGCAGATGTTTTGTAACTATGCACAATACCACTATATCTGCTGGTTATTTTATTTCTGAGTGGTACAAATAATCAGTAATTTGATCACAGAGCTTTCTCTGTGTAAGCCTTCTTGAAGGTAGAATTTTGGCTTGTGTTCTGAATATTTGAAATATTTTGTATGCATTTCATATTCCCATAAATATTGTATCAACTTAGTATTTGCTTAGTTAAAAAACTGCTGAATATGCTGTATTAGTTAGTAGTGTTCTCTGTAGTTTTATTCCTGTTATGTTGCTGATGCAAGACAGTTAATAGATCATTTGTTTTTGCTGACATTTTTTATGTTAGAAAATGGAAATTCTGAAACAATATTCAAATTCTTTTTGCTATACAGTACTTTATGAATAAAATAAAGCTGCAATGATCTGGTTGTTTGAAATGAAATAAGAGATTATGTTCTTAAATAAAGGGAATGTGAGTAGGCTATGCTTGGATCAAAGAAATTCTCAGTGGTCTGAAATACTTTTTGGAATGTACTGTTTTGGAAAGTAGGGGGAAATGCTATTCTAAATGAAGAAGTTAAAGGAGTTGTTTCAATGAGTAATTAAAACTATAGCAGTAATTAATAGTGTAATTGATTTCAGCAACCTGGGGGAACAAAATAGTAATACTAAAATCCAGAAGTAGTACTAAAATCCCCAAATTATTTCAACTATGCAATAGTGAAGAAGATATAACTCGAAAGTGAAGAGACTGTGGCTGAAACCACTGCTGGCTTAAGTTAACTGGCAGAAGGCATCCCTACGTCCCTAGACAGTGAGTGAATAGGAAACAAGAGCCAAGGAAAATAGCAGTTTAACCCAAAGAAGGATGCATGAATTATGGTCTGTAATAACCAGGATGGAAATTGTCCGTGCACTGACGTTGCCCAGTTTTCAGTTACCACAGTCATGATGAAAGCCCAGGCAGCTGCAGCAACCACCTTTCTTCCATGCACTTGGGAAATACAAGGTCTTGAAGAGAGAGATGGTGCTTTGCAACGTTGCTGATGTGATTCCTCACAGGATTTTTTGTCTACCCTGGAGCTCCCATGGAAGGCCCAGTTTACCATGGATAAAGATTCATTACCACCATAATGATGTCAGTGGTTGAGTCAGGAATTGAATTGAAGTCTCCTGAACGCTTGAATTAGTGATAATCAAATAATTTTTAAAAAATTTGGACAGTTGCATCTACAAGAAATTTACAATGGTCACACTTTAGGTATGAAAAAATTAAAATAGCTGTTAATAGTGGGTTTGCTGTAGTGCCACAGCTGACCTGTGTTGAGGCTCACCTGGCTGATTGCTTGTGAAGAATAGCTGAGAATGAGATAAAAGCTCTATCCAAATTAGAAAGCACAGCTGTATTCCCTCAGTGCTAACCCTGGAATAACATCCATGATACAGCTTGGTAGCTCATGGCATCACAGCTATGCTGTCTCCCTTTGGCCTTACTGGGATTTGGCAGATAAGCTCATGCTTCCACACTATGGCATAGACATCTCTTGAAATATAAATTTGGAAAGCTTCTGTTCAATCAACAGACATAGCAAGACATGGAAAGTGCTAGGAATTCGGCATGAGCAGGCTGATTTTCATAAACAGAAAAAGTGCTGTTTATATGTTCCATACTTTACCTTGCTGATATTTTTGAAAGACTTCCATAATACTTCATACTTGGCATTTTAAGGAGATGTCTTTTGTGGACAAACATTTTGAATGTGATAGTCAGGGCTGAGAAGTCTGAAAATTAGGACAAGAAATAAAACCTTGGCCTTTTGCAAAAGCTGAAATCAACCTACTTCTATGTTATATCAAGAATATTTATCACCTATTGAGTCTTTTTCAGTTTCCCAGCTGAGAATCAGTTGGTTCCAAAGAAAGGAGACACAAAAAGTTGTTAACTTGGAGAGATTCAGCTTTGTTAGTCACTGAAGGCTATATAGTCTTCCGTCAAGGGCATTGCACTGGTTGCTACATATAAGATGCTTTAGTTACATTTAGCTTGCCTCAATGTGAGTTATCTTTAGTTTAGAAATTTACCTTGTCATTACGTCTTCCCGTTATGCTGTCAAATTTAAGTGAGATAATGCCCTTTTGTTAAATCAGTGCCTCACATCCAGGGCAGCTGTTGAAACATGGGTATGTACATATCACCCAGGAGTATATATGGATATATACACAGCAATATCCATGAATCTCTCCCTATCCTTTCACTTCCTCTGTCCTTCCTCACATATAACACAAACCCAGGTGTATAAAAGCTGATTTGTTTCAGTATTAAATAGCATGGGAAATATTTACAGTGTTTTAGGGTGGTACCAGCAAATACTAGTGAGTAACTTCAACCACCACCATCTTTTTCCAGTTTTGTGAGTAATATCAGGTTTTGCCCTTAAACTGAAATTTCCTCCACTACAATTCCAAGCCCTGCAATTGCCTGCCTGCTTGACTGAGTATTTTTTGCAGGTCACATGCCCTCCTTGTCTTTGGGAAATTGGTTGCATACAAATTTCAGAAAGACATGGGATGCCACAGAAGAGATTAATTTCTCAAAGTTCTGTAGTACCACACAAGGGATAAGCTTTAACTCTTCAGTTCTTTTTCTGCCTCAGAATCCCTAGACACAGAATTTCCCCTGGAATGGTAGAAATACCCCCCAAATTTATTTTTCTTGACCCAGAACTTGAATTCCTGTGCACTCTTCGACTGGTGTTTCAGCATCTCCTCTCATTCACATGCAGACCTAATTCTCTGAGCCATCCGTTATTTCCCAGAAAGGGTGGACTGGCTGATACTTTTTTGCAGATGCATTTCAGAGAACTAGTTCAGCTCAATAGTTATTATTTTCTCTTTTCTCTGCTAGCTGGGGTTGCATATTATGTACTGTATTTTTGTTTGCTGTTATGCTTTTGTTTGATGTGTTTTTTTACTTAAGTATTGCTACTATAGCAACTGTTGCATCATGTGATGTCTTTGATATTATCAAGATACCAATTACTTGTTAAAAAATAAATCTATATATCATGAATTTCACTGATCCTTACAATGTTTTTAAATAAACATATTTTCAGTTAATATATTTGATACAACTGTATTTTCCATTTTTTAAAAGTTTTTCATTTGTGGTAGAATTTTAGGTTAGAGTGGATAAGTGCAGTAAAAAGAGTAATGGATTTTTTTTTTCTTGCTTGCTGAGATCAAAGTGTTAATTGCTTTTTAAAATTTTCATTAGAAAAATCTTTTCATACCTTCTTGGACACTTTGGATTTCACTAAAGTGATACAAAAAATTCCATTGCCGTTTATCTCCAGCAGAATGGTATATCCTTTGGGATAGCCCACATTGAGATAACAAATGAGTAGTCTTGAAGTAAAGCTTTTAAGTTGAACATTGGAAACAAATATCATGTATGAAACAAGTGCAAGTCCACACAAGCTGACTTTTCTTCTTTTTCCATAAACTCCTAAGACAATGCCAGCCTCTGGGAGTGAGGAGTCATTGTGCAGAGCAGTATCTGTCTGCCAGATATCTTCAGTTGAATGTTCTCCACTGGATTTTGGACAGGAGCTATAATTGACCTTGGATTGACAGTTTTAACTCTGTGTGGATCTGGTCTTTCTGAATTAACCATTTAGTGGAGATTTCTCATCTCCTCTTCGCACTTGAGACCAACCTGGTGGTCGATGCTTTGTTTTGGGCTAAGCACCTTATGTACCTTTTTGTCCCTACTTGCCTTGGGCTTTCTGCTCAGTATATTGCAGGCAAGGTCTCCTTTGTGGTGCCACCAAGCCTTTTGTAGGCACCCCAAATGTCACCAGCTTTAGTGACACATTTTGCTTTACATATTTGCATATAAGAACAAATTTTTCCAATCTGAGCTTTGACTCAGACACCTATTCCACACCTTCTGCTAGAGTAAAGCAGTTTGGGTATGTGTATCTAAAGAGGCATGAGATATTTAGGTCTAATACTTTTAACCCTAAACAAAAATTAATGGCAGATTAGCTAAGAAATCATGTTAGGAAGGTTGAAAGGTAATATTGTCTGGTAGCCTCTGAAGAAAGAGTATCTAGTGCAATAAAATTAAAAACCCAAACAATAAATTACGTTTCCATCTTATTGTGCAACCAAGCACAAGCTCTTTCCAGTCCATGGCAGTAAGATTGCAGCTTATTTCTCCTGGTTGCTTTCAGAACCCGTGCAAAGCTCAGAATTTGCCTGATAATCTCTGCTAAACTGCAGTTCATCTTTACTTTGCTTGTTTTCTTGAATATGAATATCATCTCACAGTTTGGAGACAGACTTGACAAGCAGTCTGTTGGTCAAACCGTAGGAGGAAAGTAATTGAAGAGACAATTGCTGTAAAGCTGCTTTATCTCAAATTTGGTTTTTAAATGACAACACGACGTTACTATTTTTTAGAACTAGACCAAGCTGTATGACAATGCCTTCTTGTGGTAACCAACATTTTCTTCGTTCTGCTGGAGCTTTGAAATGGGTAATGGTGACAGAGTGGGCACAGGACCCCAATGTGAGGCAGCAGGTGTGACTGCTACTGTGCTGGGTATTGTCTCAAACCCTGGGATTTGTAGTCTAAACATATTTTTTCCCCTTTCTTTTCAGATCACAGTGCCTGTGATTTAAGTACATTTCAGATTGACAGCATTCTGCAGTATGTTTAGATTCTCCGGGTCATGCCCAAGCCTTGCTTCGGGATACATGGCTGTGAAGATCAAAATGACAGTTCTGTTTTCTTCTTTTTCTTAGCATTTTTAAGTCAGTGGAGCTGGAATTCCAAGTTCCTGACTGCTGCTGCCTGTAGGATTTTTTAGAATGGCTACAGAGCATTCAGAAGTCGTAGCAGAAATAACTTGTCTTCCTGAATATCAGTGTTTCTGAAGCCTAGGGACAATGATACAAAAGCTTTTATTAAAAAAAAAAAGAAAAAAAATCAAAGAATAAGAGAACATAATCAGCTATTAAGAGTATAGATTTGTACTAAATGCTATCATTGAAAAGAATTTTGCTAAAATGATGTTGTTTTCAGGTTTGTGGAGTAGACACTCTTATTTGCATAACTTCCATAAGTGCTACTTAGCCAAAGCGTGAGTTGAGCAGTGTTCATCTGGAGACTTGGTATGTTTTGGAGCTAATAGGAGTTGCTGTTGGTCATCTGAATGAACTTTTTTTTGTTGCAAACTGTACTGAGAGCTCAGATTCACTTCTTTGTATGGGTTTCTATTAACAGTACTGCTCTAGGCTGATGGAGTTTTTTGCTAGGATACTTGGAAACTTTTCTTGGCCCCTGGATGATAAGAATCTGGCTGTTAGATTTTTGCATCATAGATGTTTCCAGCAGCAAAATGTATCCTAATTTTATTCTAAAATAAGGATCTCATAAGAGAATGCAGGGTATCTTGATGACACTTGTAATTAAAGAAAGACTTCTACAAAGCTCCCTTGCAGTCGATGTAGGTTTTTGTGTTACCTCACCTTTCTAATTGGCTGTCGTTGTCAGGCAGTAAGTGTGATTAGAAGAATGATGCAGGTTTTCCAGGCAGATTCTCTCTGTATTTTTCCATGTCTGTTTTACTGTAGCTGTGCTCTCCTACCTAATGTAGCATGAGGATAGCTGCTGGCTGCTAACTCTGTGGGTTCTCAGGTTTGGCACATCTGCAAGCTGGGCTCATTGTTTACCCATTCAGAGAGTCACTGTTACTTTCTAAAGAGGTACCTTCCTCTAGAAACTACACTGTTCAAAGAAAATGTACTTAAATTTGCATGATGTTTATTGTAGCAAATACTGATTTAATCTTTTCCTAAATGAAAAAAAAATGTTGGCTTTACCCTTTGAATTTAAGAAGGGTAAAGAAACTCTGGAAATTTCCAAACTCTCCTTCCCAAGAATCCCAGTCTCCTGGAACTGATTCTATTCATTTTCACTAGTTTGATGTGAAATATATCCACAATGACAATAGTGATGAATGCAGATACCAGAAGACTCTGTCCGGGTTTTATTTTAAAACCTTATATACTTACAGAGATTTCAGGCACCTACAGATTTTATACTTGATAGAAAATTACCATTAAAGTTTAATACTGCGGTAAAAGTAAATCCTAGGGATTTGCTAGAGCCTCCTGGAGTTTAAGCTAAGAAGAATTAGAATAAAATAGCTGTGTGTCTTACAACCTATCAGAAAAATAATTGACAAAATAAGAACTACATTCTGAGACAATTTCTTTGCTAGGTTTTGCCTTTGCTTGTCTTATCTAACCTTTTTTTCAAAGGAGAATCTGGTCTCCTTAAGTGGAATGTGCAGGATGTTCTTCAGTTAATTCTCTTCTTTCCCTTTCAGTTTGTTTCAGATTGAAGAGCTATTTCTCTTCCCCACAAGGTTCTGTCATACATCTTTGCCTCCAGCCAGGAAAATCTGCTCAGGGCTCCCTGGTTGTGAGGGCAGGATCTCTTTATTGGCCAGAGGACTGGAGCCCAGGGTGGCTGTTGTCTCCCTTTGAGGGTGGTGATGTTTCCCCAGCACCACTCTCTGCATCTGCTGCCCAGGCAGGCGTGAAGCCCTGGTTTATAACGGAGTCATACGGGCTCCTTTTTGGGCAGTGCTCTGGCCTTTTCTTCCTCTCCCAAGGAGAACATGCCAGAAGGGACTTGGTGCTGTTATGCTGTTTAATAACGTGAAGTTCAAAGACAGCAGTTTTGTATGATTAGAGATTAGTTTAGAGATTAAAGATAACTCAAAATATAGCAGCAGTACGTTCTGAATATTCTAAGTACTGTGGAATAAAGAACATGCTAGGAGAGTAAAATTGTTAAATGACTGAATTACAGGCTATTTGACGATTTTATTCTCATTTCTGGAGGGCTACATTAGGTCAGGAGGAGCAGATGGAAACTTTTTGCTGGGACACAGTTACTTGACAGCTTCCTTCTGCATTGTGTAAAGACTCCATTGGCAGATTTTCTAAATTGCCAGGGAGATGTAACTCTCTCTTCTGCCTGCTTTTCCTCCACTGTCTTATGGTGGCAGTGCTATGAATGTAATCCTTTCTGGTTTCTTCATCTTTAAGTGGTGTTTCTCAGTTTACTTTTACAATTTCTAAGAGGCCTATTACTTTTAGCTGAGACTTAAAAAGGAACATTTACCAAGAGGAGTTCAGTCTTCAAACTGCTTCACTCAGATGACTCCCTGCCTCCCATTCTTTCACTTTGGTCCCTGCCAGCTCAGGCACTCATGATGATTTGCAGGTTTTCCACTAATTTTTCTTTGTATCCTTGATTCCACATGTTGGATTGCAAATGACCAACTTGACTAATCCTAACTGCAACAGGTATATATTAATCCAGCTCAGGTGAAACTGAGGAAGTGCAGCTGGCACAATGCAGAGGGTGGATTTTATCAAGGGACAGGATCACAGCCATGCAGATGCACAGATGCCCCATCCAGTCCTTAGTTTGCCTCTGGTGTTACCAGGCTTTAAGCAAATTGTATCAGCATGCTAGTAAAAAATATCCAGCTAAAATATCCTAAGTAGCAATTATACACTTAAAGAAAACAATTTAAATGCCGCAGATTGCTGTCTGTGGGTAATTATTCAGTCTAAAACAAATAACCCAGAGGTTACAAATAATAATTTTGCTAAAAAAATACTACCATGCATTATTCAATATCTACATTTTTAGATTATGATAAAGTAAGCAAAGGTCTAAATTCTATTTGTTCAGTTGCAGTACTTCCCAAAGAGAGTAAGTTTCAAGTTTCTTCCTGGGGAAGAGACTGGGGATTCATATGCCAAATGTTGACCTGGATATGCATATTTTTTAATATGGGATTTATATACCTGTGAAAATATGGGTACATGACAGGCAGCCTGACAGACCCTTTAACTATGGTGTCACTAATACATTGATATAATTTGTTACCTCAGCTAAGGTGTTTTGCCTCAAGAGGTGGAATAGTTTTATGTATGGAAAGGTCACTTTTAATTAATAAGCTGTTTTCATCATTCAGGGACAATATGAATTGCTTGTAACATTTGTGTGAAATAGTTTTCAATATAAAAATAAAACAAATTGAGCTTTATGTCACATTTATCATCCCCCATAACCCATTTAAATGTCAAAAAATTCGGTACAGACCAAAAGTCTATTTGTAGAAGCCTTAGCAGCCCTATTTATCAGCGTGAAATAAGATATTATCATCCCATTATCCCATCACATGCCTTCTGCACTTGAAGCCATACCATTTCTTCCTTTTCTGTACTACAGAAGATAGTTTTTCTATTGTTAAATATTTCTTGTCCGACCTGTAAGTAGTGAAGAAAGTACTGAGTGTTTCTTACACTGTAATATAAATGCATAAGATAATATACAATTATTTACTTACCTTTTTGTACGTGTCTCAAATGGCGAAAAAAATTAGTCTTCTTCCATCCCTATTTGGAAACAAATATGTTGCAGACTGCAGTTTGTTAGCATAATTTTGCCATAAGGATAAAGCTTTCAATGTATTCACTACTGATGTATTTTGACAAAAATCATGCCATTGTGTGGAAAATTTATGTCCTTATATATTTTACCATGAAATAAATGCTGCATTAAAAAAACCATCTTTATTCAAGTTCTTTTTTTGAGTTTTGTTTCCTAACAAGTAGGGCTCAGATAGTCACATGGCTCCATGGGTGTATGTCTCTTCCTTCTAATAATTCTAAAATTTCAGAGTGGGACTGACCAGTCTCAAAGGTTCTAAGTTCATTTAAGATGCATGAAAATAGCAGCAGGATAGAGGAGAAGGATCCCATTAATGCTGATAGAGAGGAAGATGCTTCTGAGGGTTGTGATAAAGAAGCTGATGAGGAGTTCAATTCCAGGGAATCCAGCAGGATCTAGAGCTGGAGAGGTCCTGTCAAAAGAAGTGGGTCCAGCTGAATATCAGACTAATGCATATGAGAAAGTTCAGCTACAGGTCATAGACATGCAAGAAACCAGACTGGCTGGTTTGTTCCTTAGAGAGGCTTTAACCTGTGATGCCATTATTATATCCAAATTCTTATATACTCATTGAAAAGAAAGAATTAATTTACTGGTGCAGATGTTAAATGGTGCAATTTTTATTTTATGCAGAAATGCATAGGGGAGTAGCCTTCTACTGGTTTTAATATATTATATATATTTTGTTTTATGCTCATGGGTTTTTTTTCCCTTTTACTGCAGCAGGCAGTGCCATTGGAAGTGATGATATCATAGCAGGGAACGTGAGCAAGTACATTGTCCTCCCAGCTGGTTACTGTGGACAGCCTAAGAAAGGACACCTGGTATTTGATGCCTGTTTTGAAAGTGGTGAGTATTTTCAGCATTATGTTACCTAGTTGGCAATATATTAACACTTTTAACTCTATCACTCATCTTTTTATAAAATGTCTTAATTCTAAAGAAGACTTACATTAAATACTATTTAACAAATTTAGCTGGTTCCCTTCAGTCACAGTATGACTTCAAATCAAACTTCAAATGTCAAAAGGGCTGTGAGGTTTGCTGTTGCCTGCAATAGACATTTCATCAGGTCCATCTTTAACCACATGGGGATATAACTGGATTTTATTCTGTCGTTATTTACAGTAGTTGTAGACCACTAATCCAAGAGGTAGTATTTAAAATATGCTATTTAAAAATTTAATTTAGAAGTTTACTGGGGCAGTTAACCCAGTAAGGTGCCAAGCTCATCTTTGCAAAATTAGAGAATTTTACAAATATGTATGTGCTGTCTTTAAATATATTACTTTGAGTTTCTTGTGGCCTGATCTTCTGTTGCTGAGGTTAATGGAAGTTCTGCCTCTGATGTCAATAGAATTAAACTTTAGGAAGCTACTGGTAGCTGAAAGTATTTTTTACGAGAGTTATAGTTAGCATATTAGTTTAAACATTAATTGCTGATATGCATGTGGGGTATGTAGGTAAATATACCCATGAAAATGTAGCATTGTTTAAATTTTTGTGTTACATACATGTGTGCTACCAGATTTTTAGCTTAAATCTATTATTACTGCCTTTCAGACCTACAGAGCACTGTTAAACACCATTTGTAGAAAAGGCATTTGGCAGGATAAACTATAGTTTTCAGCATGGTTTATGTGAGAGGTGCTGGTAATGCCAAAACTGCTCCAGTGTCTTGTAAAATGAGCTTTTTATGAAGAGTTACGTCCCTCAGGGTAGAATACTGGCTGCCAGTTCCTGGATAAATATTAAATTGAGTTATTTAAATCCCGTGATTACATTATGTAAAAAGTGCAAATGATGCAGTGAATAATAAAGAGTATCTTTTTTTTTAAGGTGTGTCTCTGAAGGTTCAGACAATAGTTCTGTATTTTTAAAAATACTTTGGATGCTATTTCTTAATAGTTATGTGGGTTTTTTGCATGTTTGTATCAGAAAATGGCTTATGAAATGAATCATGGCCAAGCTGGGAAATTTACTTTATTGTGCTAAGCTTCTCTGCAATGAAAAAGATCAGTAGCAGTCATCAAATTATTTGTAAAGTATTGTGAGTCATTGCATGATGGTTTAATTCCAGTTTTTGAACAATAGAATTAATTATATTTTTAAATTGAAACATTTATTCAGTTCAAAGGTAATGTTCATACTTTTCATACTTTGGTACTAATAGAATGTGATAGAAGCAGGTGCTAGTTGAAATACTGTGTTTATTTACATTGCAGTATGATGAGGCTGTGATGTTGCTTTGCATATTCAGACAGTTCCAAAACACAAATATGAATGAAATTAATACCTTCATTTACTTTCTCATGACGACAATGTATTAGCAAGAATGAGAGTAATATTGTGTACACTTCATATGTAAATTCACTTCATCTTTTGTTCTATGTCAGCCAAGTAATTGCTTAGAGTACCTTTACTGGTCAAAGCAAATAAACTGATATTGGATAATTTATGAAATTGTTATCCCTGGAAGTGTTCAAGGCCAGGTTGGATGGGGCTTGGAGCAACCTGGTCTAGTGGAAGGTGTCTCTGCCCCAGGCAGTGGGGTTGGAACAAAATTATATTTATGATCCCTTCCAACCCAAGCCATTCTCTGATTCTAAAATAGAAGTTGGGTTAAATGTAATTCCATAAGTGGCTTTTCTTTCCTTGGCTGCATTCTCTATTTTCTTGAAAGATCTGGTTGATAGAACTGAAAGTTTCCTATTAGACCTAGTTTTCAATGACTCTGTTTTATTTTGTAGAAATGGGAGTAAACACATTTCAGAATAGAGAAAGGATATTAAACTTGATGGAAATCAGGAAAAATATTAATACATAAAGAAGAAATGCTATTTAATGTGGTTTCATTTTTGTAATTGCTATCATTATTGTATTAAATAGCATTGAAAGGTATGAATTTGTTTGAGACAGAGGTGTGTTTTTATGTAGTCTGAAAACCAATGTCCAGCTTGCTGTTTTGAAGTGCCGTGCCTTCAAAAAATCATAAAAAAATAGAATTGAAATGGGCATTGGAATTTCTTTTTAGTCCATTCTGTTGTTGAGAGACAAAATACACTATTTTTGCCATTACTGACAGATGTTTATCTTTTTCAGAGACTTTCAGTGAGTTTCAATGAGAAAGCAGCAATCCATTCTAACACTGCAATTTGCTCAGTGTAAGAAACATTTTCTTACTATGTAGAAATGTTCTTACCAAAAAGGCATTAATTCTTGTCCGGTCCTATAGGCACAGAAAGCAGATGATTCCTTTCTTCTTTGAGTTAATGGAAAGCTGCTATCATATCTTTCCTTGGCCTTTACCTCCTCGGGTTAAATAACTGCTGTTTTTTTCAATGGTTCCTTAGTGCTCACATTTTCCAAATTTTCTCTCATTCTTTATTTCCTCTGGCCTATCTCCAGCTGTTTTGTGCCTTTCTTGATTGGCAGTGGTCCAAGGTGAGCATGATACTCAGATAAGCTGGTGCCAATCCTATGCAGAGTTTATTACATGACATGCCTTGCAATCTATTTACTTCTGCTATGTGACAGTCCAATCTTTTTCACAATAGCATGGTACTGTTGACTTCTATAAAACTTGTGAACCCTTTTACTGTCCAGGTCCTTTTCAGAAGGAGAGCTCCTAAACCAGCTGGTGGCTTGCACTTTACTTAGCCTTAATGAATCTATTACTGGAAAAAAAAATCATTGCTGTAAAATAAATGCAATTATTGAAAATGAAGAATGGTGCCTGAGCCCTTTATCATATTGATAACTGACAGAGTAGTAAAGAAGAGAGAGAATTATCAGCTTGCAAGTATGACAGGAATTTGTGTTTCCCATAGTTCAAGCTAATGTTCTGCCTGGAATCTTTCTTGTTATCTTTATTAATATTTAAGAATATATAGAGCCAAAAGAAACTTTTTACATTGATTTATCATTAGCATAAAAGAAACTGATGAAAATTCAGATTTCTTGCATACCACAACATACTTCTTGGGTAATGCCAATTTTCACAAGAAACATGATTTAGTTTCAGGGAAAAATGGAAGCACAGCTACTTATGCACAGAAAAAATTTAAAGGAAATAAATGCCACATCTGAAATGTATACATTTGGTCAGTTGTAATTCTGTTTCCTAATATTCATTAATGCATTAAATTATTAACACAGTTTCAGTTTAGCAGCAATGCACAACTGTACAATGTTCACCTCTCATCCTACCTACTGTTCTGTCAAAATGAGAATTTTGCAGAATATCGTGCTCTGGGTAAAAGGGTGTATTCACTTCTGATATGCAAAGAAGTCTTTCCTGATTGAGGAAGGCCCAGATTTTGAAATTAAAATGTTCTTCAGGGAATCTGGCATTTCATACTCAAGGTGAGTTGGTATTTCAGACATTTTATCTAAAGGACTTCAAAGTTGAGTTTAGCCAGCTGCCCCTACTGTCCTGTGTTGCCTTAGTGCTTGTGATTTCTGATGGCATCCATTGAGTCAGCAGCCTATTCTGTATTGTGGCTAAGAGCTGTTTTATCTGCTTGGTCATTTGAACTGTATGAGATGTTTTTGGAGGTGATACCTCCAGTGCTGGAAGCCAGTTGTTTTTCTGGGAGCTTCCATATCTGCAGTAGCTTTGCTTCTGCATGAGGTCACAAATTTGTAGTTAATTTAACATGATACATGAGAAGCTTTTTACATGTATTTTGCAAAGTGAAGAAAAAAACCACAAACCAAATGATTCAGCTCCTAAAAAAACCCCACCTTTTTTTCTCATTGTGCAAAGGCTGTTTGCTGGGTTCAGCCACAAGTTGCCTTCCTGGCTCCATCACAGAGCTATTCCAAGGTGGGCTCTGCTTGTTCTCCAGCTTTTGCCTCCCTGGGCTCTCCATGAAGAGAACTGGCAGATGAAAAACTTGGGCTGACACTGCCAGGTGTGACTTTGCTGCAGAAAAATGCCAGGGAAGTTCAAATGTTGTTCCTTTAGCCTGGGTTTCCAGTCCCCAGGGATGTGCTGGTCGGTGGCTCTGGTCTGTGCAGGCCCCTGGGTGCACCCCAGTCCTGCCTGGCCTGCTGGGATGTCACAGGGAATATGGGAGGGAGCTGGAGCCAGGCTGCAGACTGTGATGGGTTGTGAGGATGGTAAAAACCCCAGGCTCGACAGTTGCTGCTGCTTGTGGCTCAAATTGCTTGTTTTATAATTACTTTTGAGAATTGAAGGAGCAGTGTTGGCTCACAGAGGTTCGTAAATCTCAGCATTCACACTGTTAAATACAGGGGCTTTTAATAAGGCTTTGAAAATATATATTTTGGCTTGTTAGTCAAATATAATGCTGTTTAACTGTTAAAAAATACTGTGTTTCTTGAAATTAGAAATGAAGCTGCTGTCTGCTTTTATTCTCATTTCAACCAAAAAGTGGAACTCCGCCAAGAGTCATTAAATCTTCTATCCTTTGGATGAATTCTTATTTTTTTATGAAAAAATGTTATGATTGGGTAATTTCTGTATTGTGGTTTATGTTCAAAAGGTTGTCATTAAAGTTTTGTAAAATTTTAGATTCAATCTCAATTACTGTAAGCCTCAAATTATGTTAACTGCTGTACCACCACCTTGCAATGAAAATGATTCACAAACATTAGTTTGTCTTTTCCTACAGCAGGTTTGTAAAATATTTTGCATTAGAAACCTGATAAAAAATTCAGTGCTGATGGATTGCAAATGATTTTAATCAGTTGGAAAAAAGTTAAAACTTACAATGTATTAAGAGATCTCATATGACTGAGAAGTACCCTCATATCATTTTTGTTAAGATTTTAAATATCTTCCTATATTTCAAAAATAGGATAATGTACTTATAAAACACTTTGCACAACACTCAAAATTGCAGTAAGTGATTGTAATTCCGCTGATCTCATTGTAACCACTTACAGGCGTGAAATAGGCCATTGAGCTTTACCATGAAAGATATCTTCTGAACAAAAGCACAGATAATATAGGATGGATTGCCCTTTGGGGGTGCTTGTGTCCCAGTTGTTAAGACTTGACATGTAACTTTAGACAGCTAAAATTAGGGGTGATTAATCTTAGTTGTGATTAGTAAGATATTGTAAAATTCGATTTGCAAAGCATTTTCTGAAATGGATATTTTTGTTTGTAAAATATTTAAAAATGAAAACTAAGACAACACAGATGATGATGCTGTTAGTATCATGTTCAAAGAAAAACTGAAATCCAACCTAGGAAATAGTTGTATTTTTGCCATCTCATATAGAATTGTAACATGCTTCCAAAAATATTCTAAAATCTGATCCTCTGCATGTTTATGTTTAAATGAACAGAAAAATCCCTTCTTCCTCTTGATTTCTGTAGCACTGCAATGATATCCTGGAACAGGAATAAAGCAATACAGGCAAATGTCATAATGGCACATCAGTAGAAAGTGCAACAGCTGTGTAAGGACACTTTCTGCCAGGAGAAACACTTTTAGTAGTAGGCTGAACTGTGTTTTGGAGCAAAAACTAGTTGTTATTCCAAATTTTCTGTATTATAATCTCTCATGTAGATCTGGAATCACTAAGTCAGGTGGAACTGTTTTGTCTTCCACTATTACAAGGATGCTCATCTGTAAAGTAGAAACAAAGGAATGAAAGTCGCTGTGTTATTTCAGTAATGATGTCTGTTTTCAGCCTGCTTTTGGGGCTTCAAGGTGTATCTGATTAATGAAACATTTTAGTTATTTCCTTATTTTATGACAGTAATTTATGCCACGTTTCACAGAAAGACATGAAGTGGTTATTGCTGCCAGTAGGGATAATTTAGCAAATGTTTCCCATTTCTGAACATGTCTGTTCCCAGTTCAGAGGAGTGTTACTCTGTCAGAGTATCAATACCTTTGGACTACTGCAAGTTAGAAGTCAGAAAAAAAGTAAGAGCAAAAGATTGATTTTAATTTTTTTGTGTGTTCTAATGATGACACTAGGCATAGATTAATGGATGTAGCATGCACAGAGTGCTATCAGTTAACATATATGACATTACTCAGATGTCTCAAACTCCGGAAAAAGCATGTGAATGATTTATGGAATTGATATTAATCTCTTTCCAGTAAATGCATTACTAAAGTTACATGGGAAATTGATGTTACTGCTGTAATGCCAAATTAATTTCTTTCTTGCTAGGTCAGCATTGCAAATGGAACTAAATATTAACCTTTTAAATATCTAAACAGATATAGTATGGAAGACATTTTTACAAACGGAGAGTGCTTGGTGTCAATGTGATACCAGCCAACACATATGGCATTAGTCAGATAGCATAACTTGTGGGAAATAGATATTAATGACCTATGGAACTAATGAAAATTCAGGAAGTATTGGTGTAGCAACAACAGTAAAGAATTAGGATGTTAATTGCAGTTGTTGGGCCGATTATGATTTTCACAGTCAGTTTACCATCTGATTCCCACACTACCTTCTTCAGGACCAATCCTTTGCTCCCTCTTACCATGTGTTTGCATCTCCTCAGCTGGTATTAAAGCACATGTTGATCTGCTCTTTGATTGATGCAAAAGGGACCAGAATAAGCATCTGGAAATGAAAGCAGAAATGTCTGTGATCAGATATTGTAAGCTCAGAACAGATCTTCAACAGCCTTAGTGTATGAAACAACCAAATACAATATGGATCCCTAATCTGGAAAAGAGGCAACCGAGGAATAATATATTAAAGGTCTGTGAAATCATAATTCCTAGTTAAAATATCAGTGTTTCCCTGTCTGTTCTCTTTGTACAAAAACTAAGGGCCATCAAATGAAAGTAGCAGTTAATATGTTGAAAGCAAACAAAGGAGAATGGTTCCTTACATGTTGTTTAATTAACCTGTGGAACTTCTTCCTGCAGGATGTTGTGGATCCTAAAACTTGACATGTATCATGCTTTCAATAAAAAAAACCAACTGACAAGCCCAGGAAAGAAAAATCAGTTGAGAGCTACTAAATACTGACACCATTTCTGGCTCAGAAGGTTCATAAACTGTACATTGTAAATTAAGTAATTATACTGGGAAGTGTCTTCAAATGATTGTTTTTTTCTTACACTCTTCTCTAGGGATCCATTTCTGGCAGTTACTGAGCTGGACCTTGATCTCACCTGATAGATACATTTGATTAAATGGTTAATCACTGTTAGTACATAAAATAATATTCTATTATTTTCTAAAAACAGATTAGAGTTTATAGTTGCAAGCCAAAATTAACATCATGCAAAACTACATTTTGATTGAATAATAGGAAGGAAAATCTTACAGTTCTTGTTTCCATTCAAACTATTTTCATAGGAGGACAGTGGCTGAAGATGGTGTTGTCCAGAAACAGATGCAGATCCATTCTTAAAATTTTTCACATTCCTGGTACTTATATTTCCATTAGATTTAAAAGTTTTCATGGGATTTTTGTAAGCTTCTTCTCTGATAGAGAAGGAATTAAAAAAGACCTTCAACAACAAAGATACTTTATAGAAAGATGGCCAAGTAATTTTTGAGAATAAGCAAAAGGATTTTCCTACATATCAGGTAGCGAGATAAATTTTCCAGTTTCCATTTTTCTGGCTCTGTTCAAAATTTTCCATCTGGAAAAATGATAGAGGGAAATACAAGAAAGAATAGCAATGTCCCTGCCAGTGTGAAGGAACATTACATTACACTGAACAAATATCCTTATCTGAATGTACAATCACTGAAATAAATGCAGCTGTGTTTATTTCAGCATAATCAGATATATTTGAATATAAAATCATTGACATAAATGCAGCTGTGTTTATTTCAAACTGCACATGTTAATATGAACATGAATGTGACATCAGTTAATCACTCAGGAACGTATAGAGGTATGTATATAGTGACACAATAGAAGCCTGTGTCAGTTGAAAGTATGAAGGAAAAATATCCAGATGAGTTTGTGCTGCACCTAAAGATTTTTTAACACCATTGGAAGTCACTAATGAGGAGATGCAAAATTCTTCTCATATACAGTCCCTGGATTTGAATAAATCTGTGGTTACTCTGTAGAATAACAGGTGACCTCTGCCTCAGTTACTGACTAAGGAAATAATTGCTTTGAATAATTGCTTCTAAAAATAGAGAATCGTGTTAGTTTTGAATGATTTGTAGGTCCAGGTCAATCTCTTCTGATGGGCAAAGTGCAGACCTTAACTGTACCTTAACCAGGTTTTTAATCTGATTTTGAGCCTTTAAAAGAGCTGCCAACCACCCTTCCCAAATTTCTTCTTGGTGGGTTCTCAAACCCAGGGAAAATACATTGTAGAGCAGTGCCAGTGGAAAAATTTGGGCATTGTTTACTTTTCTATGAATGCTTCTCCTTGCTGTTTCCTGAAAGCAGTACTCTGTCTTCACTGCCCTGTTTATATGCTTAACCTCTATCTTTTGAAATCAGAGCCCTTCAGAACCACAAGAAATTGAAGTGTTCTTTACTCTGCTTATGCAGATGGTGCTATATAACTATTACAATGAGTGGCTGTACTCAGAAGAAAAGGGAAAGTGGCATCAGGACAGTAAATATTTGGGAGCAAAGGGGTATTGGAAAGGCTTTATTTTCATCTGGGAGAACACTGAAATATTCTGCTTGACTAAATAGTGGTATTTTGTTCAGTTAGTTCAGTAACCTGTAATATTATCCCTGTTTTGCAGAAGACAGGAACACAAAAGCCCTGGTTCTTGACTGCCTAGTGCCTTTTGTAGTGAATTTCAGCTGCGTGAAATGAGTGCAAAATGGCTGAGAAACGTTAACAGTGCTTTGCATCAGATCCATGTGAGCCCAATCCAGAATAAAACGCAGGAAATTTCATATCTTGTATTATGTCTACTAGATTTGATCAAATAAGGATGCTGTAAAGAGCAGGGGAATAGAAGGAAAGGGACTAAAGCAGAGAAGAACTATTTGAAATGTTCATGTGGGTCTGGAAGGGCTGCTGGCCATGGGCACAGCTGTGCTGAGCTGCTGCTTCTGTCTCTGTGGGATCACAATGTGTGGTGCTGCTGTTTGCTCAGGACAGGACTCAGGCAGCCCCAGCTGGGACAGCAATGTTCTTTGAACTTCCTTCCCAGCTCCAGATTCAGGAATGCCTCCCACAGAACCACAGGATGGTTGGAAGGGACCACAGTGGGTCACCTTGCCCCACCTTCCTGCTCGAGCACATGGCACAGGGCTGTGTCCAGACAGTTCTGGAATATTTCCAGTGAGGGAGACTCCACACCCTGTCTGGGCATCCTGTCCCAGTGCTCAGTAACTGCACAGGAAAATTCTTCCTCATGTCCAGGTGGAATTTCCTGTGCTTCAGTTTTTGCCCGTTCCTCTTGTGCCATTGCTGGGCACCCCCGAGCTCTGACCCCTCCCTGCAGACACAGACAGGGGATGAGGGCCCCTCTCAGTCATCTCTTTCAGGGGTGAACAGGCCCAGCTCCCTCACCCTTTCCTCCTAAATCCTGTCCTTTGTGTGGTCATGTCTGAGTTTTTTTTCATGGGCTGAAGACAGTGGCACAGGCTGCCCAGAGGGGCTGTGGAGCCTCCATCCACAGAGGTGCTCAACACCTGGGCAGATGCAGCTCAGAGCAGCCTCCTGGTGCTGACCCTGTTCTAGGACCAGACAATCTCCAGAAACCCCTTAGAGATCACTTACAAGATTAACATTTTCTTTTTTTTTTGGCCTGAAATTAGAATACACTTCAGATAGATTCTGTTCTTGTTGTTCTTTAAATCACTTAAAAATTCTCAACTGCCTGCTGTTCCAAAGTTAACAAGCCAAATTAAGATCTTTGCTTGTTTGAGCTGCCACTCTAATGCAAGAAGAGACAAAACGCTGTGAAATAAACAGTGGTCTGTACTTTTGAAAGAATACTGGCTGGAAAACATACTTCAGAAGAGGTGTTTCATAAACAAAAAGTATTTTTATTCTTGGATGGATACTATCTGATTTCAGGAGAAAATATTTTAGAATATTTTGCTCAGCCTAACAGGAATTTGGATGCAAGTTATTAGGGGGGAAACACATTATTTTGGATACATGCAGAGCCTCATTTTGCATTTATCGATGCTATTTAGTAACCTAATTGCCTTCTAGGTTCAGCCTTTAGCATGCTAATTTTGATTTAGTGTTTGTATTTCTGAAAACAAACTGGGAACAAACCATAAATTATCACTGTGTGTTCTTTAGACAGCTACTGGAATTCCAGTATCTACTACAGTAACATAATGTGAAGGTAAATTACATAGGGTTATTATTATATTCTAACAGTTTCTGGTGGAATCACATCTCTGTTTCTCTCATCTGAAACTGCAGATTTTTCATAAGAAGTATAATTTATTCTGGTTTTTTTTAAAGGGTTTGAATGTTTATTGTTGCTACTGTACTACCTTATGAATAATTCATTTTTAGTAGCCTTTTTTAAGATTGTAAGTGAATGTCATATTTCTGATGTGAGAAACTTCTAAGCTTTTATCATGAATGCAATATAAAATATAGAGAGCTAAGGAATAATACATCTAGGGTTTTTTCTTTTTCCTTTTAGCATTTTAGTGGTCAGCTTTAGAAATCATGTTCACAGTGAGTTTTTTGAATGATTGACTAAGAATTTTTTTGACACTTCTGTTCCTTTTTGGTCTTTCTTCTTACTTGCAGTTTTTATTATATTAGGCTCCAATTATATAAGATTTTACATATGTATTTCATATTACTGTTAAGTTGTATAATGAAATACCTTCAATGCAACATAAAACTGCCCATGTACCTGCAGTGGGCTGATGCCCACTTGTGTAGGCACAGTCAAATTAGATTGTTTAGCAGTGTTAGCACAGCCCAAAATGTCTTGAGATTGGATGAATACTGAGAGGATGAGTTCACTCTGGAGTTTTGTGCTATTATAGATCCCTTGCTGTCAGAATGCCAGAGCTTTGTGCCTGAGCTCACTGGGGTGATGGATTGGAGATGTGCTCCTTACTAAAAGTAAAGTTGAGGAATGGGGCAGCAACGTTATGATTAATTTATGCTGTCATCTGAAAAATAAAAGCTGATAGCAAGCTGGAACTTGACTTCTGGTTATTACTACATGTATTTTCTGTGGTCCTTCTGTTTCAGTAGCTTCAGGACCATTCTCACTCATCCGACTCCTACTTGATTATCGCTATGCTCTCCTGCCTGTTATTTCTCTTTCCTCTCTGCATTTGCATAAATGTTATTGCTGATGTTGAGCCTCATTTCTTGAGCCTGTACATTAAATGCTACATCAAATTAAACCTCGTTTATTATCACCTCTAGGACTCCATGTTGTCGGGATGCCTTTAGCATTTGTTTTGTTTTTCATTATTCCCGTCTGTGTGTTCTTCTTTATTATTTTGGATTTAGTGATCCAGTGTTTTCCTTCCCTCATATTTGCATTTCATTTTCATCAGTAAACATTTTGTCCATTTTATTTTAGTCAAGGTTTCCCATTTTCACATGATTTCCTCTACCAGTATCCCTTCATTGAAAGGTTTTCGTAAATCTGCCTTTCCAAAATGCTTCCTATTTTTTTTTCTTTTTAAATGTATTAATTTATATGTATATATATTTAATATTTAAAGGAAATGGGATCCAGGGCTATTGTCCTGATGTTTGGTTATCATTTGTCCTTATTCAATCTGCATGCTCTTTTGGACAGGAAATATTTCTTGCCCAAAACTCCAACTTCAGCTGTGCACTCTAAATATTTTCTCTAGCACGGGGGATTTATGTTGACAGATGCCAAATCTTCAGTGCCTGGTCCAGGGCAGAAATCAGTGGAAAAATCTCTACATAACTACAATTTCTGTTGGTTTTGGGTCAGACCATAAGTTTGTGAAACTTTGTATGAATTAAAGTCATGTGGCAAGTGGGCAAATGCTGTGTCACTCAATAGACTGGAGGTCACTGAGAGTGAATGCTAGAGGAGACAGAACTGATGAGATGGCAGGAAAAGAAGAACATTCTCAGTGATTACTACAAGTTCAATTAAATGTGTCTGTCCCATATGTCTGAAATGTCACAATGACATCTAGATACTTCTTAGGATGTGAATATGTGACTTCCAAGACCTCTGGTTTTATTTTCTATTTAGAATGTTAGCCTAGTTAATAATGACTTATGCTTATAGTCTTTTACTGTGTGCTTTACAAGGTACTTTTGTTTTCATTTTATACTTCCAGAAGTCTGAGGTTCCCAGAAGTTCAGAGCTTCAGTGTTATCACCATTTGAAGCATTTGGACATTATCCTCTTTGAAGCACACTAATTGGATTTAAGCCCACACCTTTGATTACTCTTTAAAACTGAACAAAGTATGTGTCACCCTGAATCACGGTGGATAAGACAGACTTTCCTTTGTAGGGATGCTATTTTATAGTCTGCCATGCTTCCACAGATATTAGGAATAACAGATACTATTTCAGATAGAATGTAACAATAACTGATATTATTTCAGCAGTACGGGAAACTTAAATACTGTTGGAAAAATTGTGTTAGGTTATCTCCTCTGAGTCAGACTAATGAAGAATGAACCAGCTGAGTGAAGAAAGAAGAGGGAGAACAAGCATTATCTTCTGCAACCTATTCAGTTTTGGCTGATTTAACCTAGATGAGGAGAAAAGCAATATTGCATTCTTTGACAGTACTGTAACAAGCTTTGCTAACTGATAATAATAACTGGAAGACATATGTTAAATTGTTGGTTCTTTGAGAAAGGAAGAACACCGAAATCAGAAAGTTGTGTTCTTATAATTTGATAATTGTGATTTGGTCTTTTTTATCTACATGACTTCATAGTGAGAGCAAATATAGGCTAGTTTATTTGAACAAATTAAAATTCCACAGTGTATGAACTAGAAAATGTGGAGAAAATTCAGTGTTGGCTGGTTAATATGCCCAGGGATGTGGTGGAGTCATCGCTCCTGGACACGTTTAAAAAAAGACTCAGTGCCGTGGTTTAGTTGATGAGGAGGTGTTAGTTCACAGGTTGGACTAGATGATCTTAAAGGTCTTTTCCAACCTAGTTTGTTCTGTGATTCTGTGACTCTGTGATTCTGTGATTCTGTACACTGTGGCCAAATCCCTCAGCATGTATAGAACTGATTTTTGCAGGTGAAGTTTTATATGAGCTTAAGAAAATCACTTTGCCCACTACAAAAGTTAGTTTTTAAAAAAAATGAAAATATAGCTGCTAACCCTTCTGGTTTTCTGGTATCCCCTATTCATATTCTGCTTTGTAAAAGAGTTTATAAATTGATATTTACAGCACTCCCGCCACCCTAGGAACTGTAAGTAACTGCCCAGCTGTTTAGAATTGGAAGTCTTTTAAATTCTAATTATAATTCCCAAAGCATGAACTATTTCCATCTTTAGAGGGGACAGTGGGACTGCCATGTTTCTTGTGAGTCTGGGATGTTCTAAAGCCAAAGGTCCTTCAGTTGCTGACTGCCTTTCACATCAGCAGTGTGACAGAAAGTCATCTTTCAATCACACAGATAATGTTCTCCTGTCAGTGTGGTAAAAACATGAAAATGAATACACAGACTTTATAGAAATTCCTGGTTTTGAAGACTGGCTTGTGAAAAGCAGGTCTGCTTGGTTAAAACTAGTGGCACTTGTTAACTTCTTTATTTAAAAGTTTTTCACTATGGACAGCAACACGTAAAAATTTTTTACTAGCACATTAAATATCTGATTTTTTACTTCCAAGTAAATAAAGAAATACATGTTATTGAGGTTAAAGGACTAGAATACTATTAAAATTAGGAACCATAAATAATTACTTGCTTCTTAAGGTGATAATTGTTTTGTTATGTAACTCCTTGCCCACTGGTTCATAATATATTAAAATTTTCCAATGCATTTAATAAGATTTTTATGTGTCATAATGAATGAATGTGTTGTAAAGCACATACATATAGATTCAAACTGAAAATTGGAATTAACCATGTTTTTTTTTAAAGAAGTAATATTAATTAACCCCTTTACCTCATAGTTAATGTGCATTATGTTTTAAAGAGCTCATATTATATCAACAGCTTCTTATATTGTCAGCGTATACTATTAGAAGTAAAACATAATATGTAACAAAAGTAGCATGTTTTGTTGTTTTTTTAACTGAAAATTTTTTATATTTCTTTAGATTCTTATGTAGAGGTGAATTGGCCCCCCTCTTCAGAAATTCAGACTAATTTTGCATAGAAATAGTACTGCAAAGTGTGTGTATGTCCCTGCCTTTGAAGAGTCAAAAGCACCATTGGATCTGTGCCATTGATCAAGGTCACTTCATGTCCATGAGCCACAGTAATACAGTGCAACAATCACTGTAAGGTTATTTAAGTACTTATTGCATTAGAAATACTGATTTGTTTTCTGGGTTCATAAAATAATTTAAAAGAAAATTTTGTCTGTTTTGAAAATCTACATATTTTCTTTTTTAAGATTTTTTTTCTTTCTTTTTGGAAAAATATGTTCCTACTAAACACAAACCCAGTGAGAAAAAATTTGGAGATACAGTCAAATAAAAGAAAATTTAATTTTAATATACTTAATTAGAATCCTAAATCAAGCTTCAGTGGGCGTCTTGGTAGGCTAGAAACTTCTGGATATCAAAGAATTATTAGAAGAGCAGAAAAAGTGAGTCTGTGAAGTGATTGGCTTTAAAATAATAATTTCCTCCAGAAACTGTTTTGTGAGATTCATATAAAGGTGAAAAGTAATTGCAGGAGCACAGTGGGCAGGGGAGTTCTGTTTTGATTTTTGCTCCTTCATACTTAGTCATTTTGAGTTTTCTGTATTTAAAAACTAATTAATCTGGTTTATTATATAGCAAAAAAGCCTGCTTTTTGTTTAAAAGCTTTATTGGCCTTTTGGAATACTCACTTATTAGAAAAAGATCTAGGCAGTTTAATTTCAATAATATGTCTGACTCAGATTCTCATCCCATCCATCTTAAATCCATTTTCTTTCTCTAATCACCTGCACGCCCTCATCGCAGTTCCCAGGGTTGCTTTGCTTGTATGGGAGTTTGCAAATTGCACTTCTTAGATACCTCTATGTCTGAGAGACAAGGGAAATTACATTTCTTTTGTGCCTCAAGCACGGGGGCCTGTGTCCAGGAGGTAACCTGAGTGCTCACTACCTGAATCAAAGTGAGAAGCTCCAGGTTAGCAAACGAAAGGGTGAGATTGTAAGAGGATGGAGAAAGGCAGTGCTCTCTTTTTGTCACACTGGTACTCTTCAGTCTGTTGCTTAGCAGACCAATTCCACATGTCTCCAAATATGTGGAATTGAATTACTCGTGGTCATTTTACAATGATTGTAACGTGAAATTTTGGGAACCTGTGACAGATGCGCAAGCAACCACGCCCTCCTAACAAGCCATTCCTTCGAAAGTAGTTTGGTGTTTGCATGGTTAGAGAAAGGACTTTAGCAGCTTGGTTCTGCAGAGAAAATATTGTTAAAACCCAAACTCTCATAAAGCAAAGTTGCACAATTTTAATGTACATAGCAGAATATTTGAAGGTAGAGATACACAAATGCAAATGTCTGCACATATAAGTGTGCTTTATAGATGTGAATGTGCATTTTCATGAAAATTCCTGTTTGGATGGGTGTAGCTACTTTAAAAATACTCCCATTTGAGTATTAAAATTTTAAAATTAAAATGCTAATCTTAGAAGTTAAGATTAGCATTTAATGTTAACATAATACATGGAATTGTAAAAGGTGTGTCTATTGTAGAATACAAATTTCATAGCTGGCTGCCACTTTATAGCAGTCTTCCCCTCAACTTCCTACCTTGCCCTCTCCTTGCCCTCCTCTCTCCCCATGTTTTAGGCATCATTTTCTGATGAAATCCTCATTCTGTGTTAACATGGGGAGTAAAATAATATGTTGATGGCCTGGATATCTGTTGGTGTTCTGATGATCCCTGAGTAGAGAGAGTGATGTGCTGTCACTCTCTCCATAACTGTCCAAGGTTGAGAATTCTATTACATCTTTCAAAATGTCTTTTTACTTTCCTCTGAAAATGAAAATAAGTTGAATAAAATCCAGTTTACATTTGAGCTGGGCTGCATACTCACTTCTGTGTATGAAATTAAACTCGATTTCCTAAGGAGATTTTTCTGTTAATACAACCTTTTCTTCCTGCTTTATGACAATTATCATATATGGCATTTTTTTTTTGTTTTACTGCCACAGTTTGAAGTGAGAACATTAAGTTAAATTAATTTGACTTTGCTTGGCAAACGGCGATAGTAGCACTTTAACAGCTGTTTGCTTTCCTGGATTGTCCTTGGTGCTGAAATTGCTTTTGTATCTAAACAGCAAAATGTGTTTATAGGGCTACAGAATATGGAGATAAATTTAGCCTGTCAAACAGATATTATTGGGGCTTTTTTTGTGCAGTGTTTCTGGGAGTGGATCCTGACTGCAGTGCTTTAATTCCAAGCTGTGTGTGCCTTTGGACATCTTACAGGACTGTTGTGGAGCTTTTCTCTTTGATTTATGACCTTGCCTGTGTGGACTTCTGATCAGATTTTATTCTCATTTAGTGCAAGAGGGGCTAATTATGAAAGTGACAAAGATTCTTTCGTTGTGCTAAAGCTTTTTGAATGACAAAAGGGGGCTTTAAATTAAAATGAACTTTAACAAGGCATTTTCACATTGAAGTGATACACACTCTACCACTGATAGAGTAATTCATTTTCAACCCTTTCTGATTCTATAAACACATTGTCTCACAAGATCAGTAATTTTTACCTCTCAGGCTAATGAAGAGTGGATGGTAGACCAATGAATTCTCTTTTTGCAGAACTGTTTTGACATTCTTAATTTTTTCTTAAATATCAAAGAAAGGACAAAGAGCTGTGATTTTATTGCATTAATATTAATAATCATTTATCTGCCAGAAAAACATTTAAATATCACTTGACATTTGCAGAGAAAGATTAATGTTTAATTTACTACAAACATAGAAATACTTTGAAATAAAAGGAAACGCTTCTGGATTCTGCAAAATAATAATAAAAAAACCCCACCAAAACCCCAACAAAATTAAGGCAGACATTCAGATATAAAAAAACATTGTAACCATAGCAGAAATCAAAAACATGTTGGTGCCATCTAAAATGTCAATATTTAAATTATCACTTCTGATTGAAAAAATAACATCAACTAGATAGTTTTTTAAGGTCTAATTTAAGCTTTAACTAAACAAAGATAAATGAGGGTAAGCAGTTTTCTGTAACATCCATGTGGGTACAGTTACACAGGCCTGGATAAATTCTAGCAGCATTATAAAAACAAACCAACCTAATGTAGGTAGGATATGAACAGTATTGGCATTTCATAAATACTGGTAAATCTGAAAGTCAAGGGGGGCTTCCAGAACTGGCTGGTGCCTGGAGGAAAGGAAAATAGCAAGACAGAGGAGTCAGAAAATTATATAAGTGAAAATACAGCAGCAAGTTCCATTACCTACAGAAGGATCAAAATGCTGTATAATAAAGAGAAAAGTAGAGAAATCACCTTGTTCTACAAAAGAATGTCAGAGTAGGAGCTACAGAGGAGGAGGAGGAGATGAGCAGAAAAGTTGTGTATCAGTCTAATCTGATGAAATGGCTAAAAATGTACCCAGGCTGCAGGAAAGTCTATCTGTAAATTTTATCATGGAGATTATATGGTAAGATACCACTGTTAGGCAATGAAATGATGGGATTAATGTATTGAATGAGAATAACATTTCTAGCCCCCAAACTGTTTTTGTGACTAGATTGATAATGGCATAGAGAATCAAATTCAGTTTCATAATAAACTAAAATAAGACTGTTTCTTCTGCAAAAGCTGTATGTAGGACAGATGCTATTCAGATTCAGTATTTGTATGGGAAGTCTATCCTTACAGTACCTTTTTCCAAGGATCTTTTTTTTTATAAGACAAAGAAAGTTTCAGCTACAAAACCAGTAATTTATTAGTTAAAGAAGGTTCTTATCCAGGATCCATCTCAAAAAGGAAGATTCTTTTATAAGGCAATACCTGGAGCCTTTCCATTAATGCCCTTTAATAAAAAATTTCTGATTTTATTTACAGCTCTGGTGACTTTTGGGAGGTCCTTGAGACTATAATATAACTATAGGTCTCCAAACTGATTAAGATTTCCATCTATTCATTTTTATTCAAACATCAGTCTGTAGTTATAATTTGGAAGGATTCCCCTGGAAAAATGGTGATTCTGTGTATAAGGCACCAAAGTAGGCCAAATGCAGAATTACAGCATTACTGTGCAGTAATAAATCAACAGGAATATCCTCTCCTGTAGGATGAAAGAACTTTCTTGTCTTTTGCATTACAAGAATTCTCAGGGTCTTTGCAAAATGATGAATATATTGAGTAGGAAGCATTACATAAGTTGGACTGCTGTGATGTACTTAAAAATAAAGAATATGCAGCTTTTAACATTTTTAACCATTTTTAATACCTTTTTATGCACACCTGTGCTGTCTAGGCAGCAGATGTAGATAAGAATGTTTTACATCAGAGGCTACAGGGAGCAACAGATTTCAGGGTGAACACTGAGCATCAGGCCCTAACCCAGCCAGGATTTAGAATGTGTTTCTGCCTGTGACACCTCAGTGATGGTTCATCCCACTGTGGTACCACAGCTCCTGTTCCCTCATCTGCCTTGGTGCTTGCTTCTGGGGTTAAGGCTGCAGACGTTGTTATAATTTATTTATTAACTTATTAATTATTTATTTAGGATAGCACCCATTATATGCTAAGTGACTTCCAAACAGAAATTTCCCCAAATGCTTTTCCTTTAAGAGCTCTGCTCTGAAAGATGTGGTACAGGCAGAGCCGTGAGAGACTCATTTTGGGAGCACACGCTTTGTTAAAGAAAGCTGAATTTCGTGACACTAATGCAAAACCTCTTTGTATTCTGATTTTCCTTTAACAAAGGTTCACTGCCGTGGATAAATAACTGCCCATCTGTCATTGGAGGCCTTTGGGGAATTGATAAAGAGGGAGCAGAGAAATCTGTTTTTCTGGGGATTTGGTGGATTTGGTGTAGTGGGTGTGTGATGGCTGTCTCAGGGCACAGGCCTCTGGTTTTTAAGCACTCTTGACACTCCCTACTAAGTTGATGCTTTGCTGCTTTGCCACTGCCAGTTTGTATATTTACATGATTTTGTGACTTTTTGGAGCATTTGTCCTGCAGTCTTGGGCTCTGCTGATAGTTCTGTAATTCATAAGAGCCTCACAGATGTAGGAGAACGAGTCAAGAGACTGACTCCATTTTATCCATCTTTTATAATTTCCCTCCACGGTGAACATTGACATTTTATTCTTTGCAGCACCAGGTTTTTTAGGTCCTTTAACTGAAGACATTAGTTTTTATTGAAAAGGGCAATTTTGAAATAAGGCTCTGGCTGCAAGTGATTAAATATCAATCTCATTTGATCAAAACTATCGAATTCTTTCAGCAAGATTGTATTGTATAATTTCTTAATGCATACGTGAGCCTGCTGTTTACACAGTGGTCTTTGTAGTATTTTGGGATATTTGTTACTTGTATATTGTACTATTTTGCTCATAGTGGTTGTTGAGCAATCATGATCACTAAACAATCAGGAATACTTGTTGCTGTTTTTCACTGTACTCTAAACTGGGATCACCATTAAGACTGCTCTACTTAATGAACATAAAAAGACAGAAAATATTCCAGTTCTAGCTGCTTGTGTTGTCTTTCTAAATTGTGTTGTTTACTGTCCTGGACTGTAAAACAAAGTTGCAAGTGATGTCAGTAGGTGGCCTTTGGGATTAACACATGCTAGAACTTTACAGTTATTTATAATGTGAAATCTCTGCAGTAGTATCTTCATTGCAGGAGGAATATCAAACCTATTTAATAAATTTTAATCCCTCTATTCTGCTTTCTCCTTTGCACAGACATAGTTCATACACCTGTGACCAACAAAAGTATTTTTTTCTGAAAGGAAGAACTCATCCTAAAACTATGCATTGGCAGAAGTGTCCAGACACCTAAAATATGAGAATCTTTTTGTAACTGCTTTTATTAAAATAAATCACAGCACTGACCACCCCTCTTTCTTTTATATTCAACTAATAGATTTAAGATCATTTATGATTCTCTCCTTTTTCAACCAGTCCTTATTTCTTAAAGTTTTTCAATTCCCTTAATTTTCTGTGTGGAAGACAATTCTGCCTCCTACTCTAATTCACATAAAAGTTTTAATTTATAAAACTCCTGTGGGTGTTTTAGTCTAGGCCACACATCATTAATATTTCTGCAATTTAACTCAATACAGAGGAATTAAAGATTTGTTTATTACACTTGTTTGGGACCACTGAGAAACAGTAACTGTGTTCCCAGGCCCTATGGGCAGAATGCCCCCAGGACATGGATCCAGTGCACCCTACTTATGTCACTTGTGAGGAAAAGTGTTGGGAGAGAGTGGAACTCAGACTGTGATCCTGAAAAGGTGTGGAAAATCATATCAGGCTCTCATTGTTGTGAATTAAGATCAACATAGAAATGAACAAATAAACAGAGATCCGTAACTTATATATACCCCAACAATCAATACAATTTATTTTATTGCTGTTTACGTAGATAAACAAGGATAGTGCAAAGCTAGAATTTTCATGTGCTGTCGGTCACAATTAGATTTTATCACTTTGTCTGCTTACAATCAAAGCTCAATCAAAATTTCTTGGCCTCTGTGAGCTCTACATCCTGATTTATCCTTTGCAGAGATGGGACCTGGCCTTTTCACCCACTGCTGCTAAGACCCAAGTCATTGTTCCAATACAATTATTTTTCACAAAAACTACTGATTTACTGTTATTTGGATGTCACTATTGATACAAACTTAGAACATAATGGAAACAACAATTTCAACTTGCTTAATTGAGGAGGGAAGATAGAAAAGAGACTGCAAATCGAGTCTGAAGCATCTTGCTTTTTGAGCCATGTACTTTTGAAATGCTTTGCCTATTTGATAGTTTTGACCATTTTTCAAAGGAAATCTGGATTTTGACCAAAAGTGGAGTCATGAGCATTGCTATGGTTTCAACTGAAACATCAGGTTTTTAAAAGAATACTCTATTGCTGAGGAGTACTGAGGGTTTTTCTGCAGAACACTGATTTAACTGTGGTAGTGTAGATATTACTTTGTGTTGCAGAGCTTGATATGGGCAATTTTAATAATTTAAACTATAATTTACATTGTGTGTATGTGTTTTTTATGATTTTGTTTTCTTTTTTTGAATCGTGCTTTGTGGTTTCAGGTATCTTGAGCTGACATATGCTCTGGGCAGGAATCTAGGAGAGGATGCAAAAACTCTTGTGGGTTTTCAGAGATCATCACTATTTTATTAGATTTTTTTTCCTATTTAGAAATCAAATACTATTTAGAAGTTCTTTAGGACTTATTGCCAAACTATTTCTTATGAATTCTTTTCACAGACAACAACCATGAAGCAAGAGGGAATTTACATCTGATATTCCTAGATGCACTCCTTTCAGAAGATATCTAATCTTTCACTCGAGAGAAGTTTTTACAGATCTCAGTCCCTGTAGTTCCTGTTCCATTTAGGATATATTGATAAAATTTCTTTGCATTATCATCTCAATGTGTTTTATGATCTATAAGGATGAATTCCATCGGGGGTATTCCATATTCAACATTTTACCTTATTTTGGGAAATATAGAGTTGCATGAAATATAGATTAATACTGTTTGGCTATCTTGGACTTGATCCCAGGTTCAACTGGTGAAAATGATGTATATTCCAATCTGTTCCTTGGTTGTTTTTGTTTAAAGAATTTGTATAGATTGAAATGCAGCTGCAAGTGTATTAGTGATTTTCTATTGCTTACTTGTCAAGATTTTTATTGTGTGGATGAAAAATAGCATTTCAAAACCTGGCAGCATATTGACAAAAACAGAAGAGCACTTTGTGTAATTCTCTTTTGAAAAACTACCTCTTTTAGAGACAGAGATTGCCTCAGCTACTTCCATTCATATGTATCTTGATCAATAGATTTATTGATAGCTTTTAGCCAAGATTTAATTCTTTTTTTCTCCTCAGTTCACCATGGTGCTCACTTTTCTGAATTGAGAAACTAGAATTAGGGTCCTATAAGCAGGGCATACAATATGCAAGTGCTCTAGGTGTAAAAGGAGGCATTTGACCTTTTGTTGCTAATCTGTGACAGGTGCAGGCTATTTTCTTCCAAATGGTGTTAATTTTCATGTGCAAATCCACCCCCTGAAACCTGCATTCTATATATCCACCACAGGGGAATTGGTGGTCATCATGAGTACTGTAATGGACAGCTGAGAGGGATAATCACTGATATTTCAGCACATTTATGCTCGCGACTCAGTTGGGTTTAGTGCACTTCTGTTTTCACTGCTTATTAGGAAGGCTGAAGTTAGTTATTCATGGCCGGACAAAAAAAAAGTGTCTGAGAAAGTTCATGTGCCGGGAACAGCACATTGTTACAAATTAGTTTCCTTTACCATTTCTGGCAAACTCATTACAAAGTAATCGCGCCCTGCGCTGAAGTGCACTTCCTCTGGGACCAATAACTGTAAATAAGCAGGGCTGCAAGCTGGCTGATAAGTTGTTGTTCTGAAGATAACAGTCCTTTTTAGCAGAGTGTTTGACCTTTTTCTTTATATTGCCTCAGGCTTGTCTAAGACCCTCAAGGTCTATTTTTCATCTTAAAAATTCTCTGTAGGCAAGCACAATGTGCGGTTTAAGAAGATTTTAGGATTGCTTAACATATCTATATTTTCTTTTCTAGCATTTTTATGATAATTGTTAGAATGTTTAGTAATTTTAGCTAGCATTTTCTTAAGCAGGTTTTCTTTCTTTGTGTAAAGTACACTTTTTATTGATGTAGGAAGCAATATACGTTAATATTTTATGAGGACTAAGTGTATGTTGCATGATTAATAAAATAGTATCATTGGGCTTTTTTCTGACTTTTAAAGAAACTTGAAACATGCTATTGACCCCTTTCACTATTCACATTTTGAGAGCATTGCACTAAACATTACTCTGTAAAGCAATTTAAGCAAATATAATTAAGAATTTCAGCTTGAATGATTAAAGGAAAGTATGTCTCCTCTTTTCTCAGTATGCTAAAAGTATTGAACAGAACTGGGACTGAAAATTGAGCGTGTCTTAAAAACAAACCCCAAGGCTAAGTGAAAGTCAGGTTATAGACATTTGGGAATTTGATTTGTTCACATCTTCCCATCAGTTTAAAAAGATATGTCCTAATATTTTGTAAAGTCAAATAATAATAGGAAAAAACCCTGCAACTAATTTCAGAGTGCATAGGATAAAAAAATCCAAAATGTTCTGCGAAGTGCTGGCTACCCTAATAAATTACTTGTTTTACTTTTAAGATATAGTCAGAAAGTCATTTGATATCCAGATGTGTACCCAAATTATTAAAAATAAAAGTTAAACCACAATTGTCTTAGGATACCAACCAGTTCAGATTTTATTGCTCATCATGTTGGTTTTTTTTTCACTTGCAGGTCACATTACTCAATCAGTTCATTAATCATACATGGACCTTAAAAAACATTAATATCTTGTGTTTTATAATGTTAACCCCCAAATATAGTGCTAATCACAAGATATGGAGTGATGAGGCTTTAGAAAATGCTGTATAATCTTATATATACAACTTCTGTATTTATGGAATGGGTTGGTGATGAGTTCAAGTGGGCATGAACTCAGTGAGGTAAAGCAAAGCTGATGTTTTAGTGTTGTGAGACTTTCCCCCCTGATTTTAGAAGAATATTAGAGATGGTTTCCATTTAAGAAAAAAAAAATTTCTTTTCAGTGCTAAAATGTTAAAATGGCTTAATATCTAAATGGAATGCTGTAATCAATGTTTTAATTCCTGTTCCATAGTTTCTAATCCACGTCACTGTGTTACCTGTGGTATTGGAATATAATTCTCATCCATTAGAATAAATCATGGGACAAAAAACTGTTCTATTTGTTTATGAGATTAACATTGGGAAGTTTATATCCTTTCTTGAACACCAAGAAATGCTTTTTGGTGGCATTATCAGTTTTGTACAAAGCATCTCTTAAAGTGAGGAGGTGTTTTGTTCCTACAGTTCTTGGCTTCTTTGTACCAAAACTGCTGTCTTGTTTAATGACATTGCTATGTGGGCTGAAATTAGGCTGACAGATTGTGAGCAAAGGCTGTGATATTACAAACAATAGTCTATTGAGCACGAGGAACTTGTTGAATTAGTTACCGGAGGCATTAGTGCTCAGTCCAGCCTCTTTAGCATCTGGAAGACAGAGAAGGAATAGTGGGCTAATGAAATCTCCAAATGACACCAAACTGCAAAGGGCTGCAGGTGACAATGGCAGCTGACATGTGCCATGAAGGACCCCAGTAAGAGGCAGTTCTGTAGGCAAAAACTAATAATAAACTAATAAACTCACAAAAGGAAAAAATACTGCATTACGAGGGAAGCGAGTATTCAAATCAAGAGAGAAAACAATGTTGGGGTTCCTGAGGAATCGAGCACACAAATGATTAAATTTTAAGGGCTCTGTTGGGTTTGAGATGGATTTTCCAGAGCTGACTGGATGGCAGTGGCTCCAGCACACCAGCTCTTCACCATCTGTGATTCTCCTGACATGAGTACAATTCTCCAGTGCTTGTTTAGGGATCCTGTGGACTCTGTAAAGCAGTTCTGAGTGGGTGATCTGTTCCCCATCCAGTTTGGGTTAGCTCGATGTTGAAAAAGAAACTGAAATGTGCAAAAGGTCAAAATCAAGGTCTCATTCTGTTCTAATTATTCACTTAATAATCTTTTAGTTTCCTATGCCTTGCAGTACAAGTTTTTAATGGTCTTTGAACTTTAAATATGAATTTAATTGCTTCTGTGTCCTTCTTTGGGAGTAATTCCATCAAAATTTGCACCTCTGCTCTATGCTGCAGATAACTTAATCCATATCTGGAATTGCTGGGATTGCTGGGAGGCATGTATATTAGTTTATTAGTTTACAGGATGGACCTAGTCCACCATCTGTGTTCATCCAGCCTGCCGCCTTAACCCTAGAGATTCTGCCAGGATCACACCTGCAGCTCAGGCTGAAGTGACTCAGGGCATCCACACACCAAACTTTGTCCAGAGAGAGCCTAATCTGTGACCTGTGAGACAACTGGAATCTAAACATTTGGGATGAATACCTTTGACTACCTAAATCCTGAAATATCCATGGAATATTATTATCCCAGCTATGTCATTTTATGCATGACATTTAATGAAAAATACAGCAAAACAAAGTCACTTAATGACAGGTATTACAATGCAATAGCTTGGTTTTGCCGTTCTTATTTTCTTTGGATAATAATCTGTAGGAAATTGTAGCTTACGTTAGGATTTGAGTTCAGTTGCCAGTAAGTGATGGGTCTCACCCATGTGGCAGAATGTGCACTTAGATGTGTCAGGGACTTCAGCTAAAGCCAGGAGCTGTGGTGGGTTGGCTTTGCCCACCCAGAGCTCTCTCTCACCCACACTCCTCACCAGGACAGGGCTGAAAAGGTGGTGACAAAGCTCATGAGTTGAGGTGCAGACAGGGAGGATAACAATGGCCTCAACAGGCAAAACACTCCACTATGGGGACACTAATTTACTGCCAGTAAAAATAGGCTTGCATAGTAAAAATCAAAGAGAAATTAAAACAATGCCCTCTCCCTGCCTTTCCCTGTTTCCCAGGATCAAGTTCCCCACATGAAGAGCGGAGCAAGGGGCTGAGGGCTGATCCTTCCTCGATCCCCTGTGTCAGAGACTGAAAATAAGTTTATGCCTCAAACATTGATATAAAGTTTTTCTCACCAAACTACAACCAAAGAAGCCCCCTCGAAAGACTAGGACTTTGGACTGAAACCAAACTGCTGATTAGATAAAGGGAAGTCCATTGTTCAGTCATCTCAGACTGAGGACAAGGTATGCATGTCCACTATGGGCCCTTCCCTTCCCAGGCCTGCAGTCCTGTCTGGAGCACCTGCTCCAGCCTGGGTCCGGTGTTTGTCACTGCCCCTCCAGGAGACACCCACCTGCTCCAGCCTGGGTCCGGTGTTTGTCACTGCCCCTCCAGGAGACACCCACCTGCTCCAGCCTGGGTCCTGTGTTTGTCACTGC
>VZTZ01018416.1:339370-422172 GCA_013400955.1 Drymodes brunneopygia
TCTGGGTTTTTCCCTGCTCCCTCAGGAGCCACTCCCTTCTCCAGCCTGGGTCCTGTGTTTGTCACAGCTCCTTCAGGAGACACCCACCTGGAGGATGTCCATCCAGCCTCTCCCCACAGGACACAGCCTGTCCTGGCTCCCAGAGCACTCCCTTCCCTGCTCCTCCTCCTCGCACCCCGGTTCTCCTCAGGCTCCCTCGCCCCTCTGCCTGGGCAGGATTTTGCCCTTCACTGGACACATTTTCAGCCCCTGGGCTGAGGGGCCGGGCTGGGCCGTGGGTGAGGCCGTTCTGGAGCCGTGTGGGAGTGTCAGGGACCGGCTGGAACGGGCAGGGCCGGCGCAGCCTCTCCAGGAGCCGGGCCCGCAGCCCCACTGCCGACACCCGGGCACCGACACCCGCCACGACAGGTGACATTGTTTTTGTTTGGCAGAGGCATCCTGGCTTTGCAATAAAGCTGTTTTTTCCAAATATTTCCAATGCCAAGTGTCTCCTTGAGGCAAGCCCTGAGGAACAGATTGAGAGCGTGGAGCAGCTCTCTGCAGAGGGAAGCAGTGGAGAGAGTTTTCTTCTGAAAAGAAGGATGTGGGTAGAAAAGTAGAGGATAACATTAAAAATAGGGAAGATTAAACATGTTCCATTAGTAAAGCCAGAAACAATTTAGGATAAGGTAGAAATCCTGGAAATATATTGCTAAACAGAATTAAAAATGTCATTTTCTTTCTTCTTTTTCAGCCCAGAGCAACAGATCAGCTGAATTTTGCTGCTCGTGCTGGTATTGAGCAGCATGTTACCAGAGAACAGTCCTATTGACTGCAGTGGGACTGAGGAGGGAATTGTTTAGCTCAAATAACCTTACAAATACACATTAGAACCCAACAGTGTATTTCCAACCCAAAAATATGTACCTAACCCCCAAAATATATTTGAAACTGTAAACCCAGGTTTTCAGTGCTACTTTTAAAAAAGAAATATAACTTGGGCTGTGAGCTAAAACATGGCCCTGTCTTACAAGACCTGATGAGATGGGTTTTGGATTGGATCAGGAAAATGTAGTCTTATTTTTGTAGTGTATAAATGAAATGGACAGTCTAAACCCTGCCTCTAAAAATCTTGGCACACTTCAAAGGAAAAATGCCATTTTAGCAATTTAAAAGCACTTAGTGGGTTTTCCCAGTGCTGAACTTCATTTCTATAGCCAGTGTGGTTGCCTGCTGAATAATGCCATAGGGGACAATGTAGCTCTGACTATATTTAAAAATACTATTCCATGAAATTCACTAGGAACAAGCTGAAGCAAAATCTCATTTGTGTCTTTGGAAGGAGGTGATAGTGGCTGTAAATGGTAAAGGAAAAGGATTGAGATGGTTTCTGAATCATAGAGGAGATGAAGGCTGGACCATCTGTGGGGAGAGAGGGATGCTCAGAGCAACAGCCAGAGGGGCCAGGGGGAAATCTAGGGACTCTTTAATGTTACAGGGGCTTGAACAGGAGCAGCAATCGGAAGGAAAGAAATCCTTACAGGTGGGGACTAAAAGAGGTGCAGAGCCATCATTAGAAAAGTGAAAAAAAGAAAAAAGGAAACATTTAAAAGGATGTTAGGACACATAATTGGAATATTCGATAAAAGGAGACAAAAGGTCAATTTGATTGAATAATAAAAATCTGTGTTGTCTTCTTTTTGGTGTATTCACCTGCATATAGCTTACTGCTATATATTTTATTTTATGGCTATAATTAGGCCTTTAAAAAGAATGCTGAATGGCCTTTAAAAAATAATTTTGAACTGTTGTAAGACCTATTATACTCGTATATTTTAACCAACAGAGGTGGAAGTTTTAAAAACTTTTCTCAGTTTAGTTCCTGGAGAGTTGATCAGCCATTCATTAAAACACATCCTGTTTCATCTGTTCTTGGCAGGGAACCTTGGCCGGGTGGACCACGTCACAGAGTTTGAGTATGACCTGTTCATCAGGCCAGATACCTGCAACCCACGCTTCCGAGTCTGGTTCAACTTCACCGTGGAAAACGTGAAGGAATCACAGGTAAGTGCTAATAAATTAGGTGGGATGATAGCTTCAAAAATTGCTTACTCCAGAATACGTTTTCTGTAACAAAAAGGATGACACCCAGGGTTTGCAACTAAAAATTGCTCTAAAATGTATCTCTGTTCTTTGAATTTTTGTAAATAAAAGCAGGTATCAGCAGGAGTGGGGTATGACCATGCTTTTTGGCTGTCCAAGACAGGAGGTAATTGCAAAGTCAGTATAATGTTTGCCAACTAACAGAACTGTTATTAATAGTGGCTGCCATGTATTTGTGCTTTTGCATTCCAACCAAATATATGTGTTAATATACGAAAAAGAAGTCCATCATAGCTGTTCAAATATCACTGAAGCCTTCATTTGATACATGTAGAACAATGAGGTAGCTTTGCAAACAGGCACTTCCCTGGTGACTTGCAGCAGAGGAGTTGCTTGCCAACGTGTCCCTTGTGAAAGAGGAGGTTTAAATGTGAAGCAAATTGATAGGCAACTGTTTCACTTACTTTTAAATAATGTTTTTTTGCAGTAAAAATGCCCCTTGAGATAGAAACTTCCTTGCTCTATTTTTTCACTTGTATACTTATAATAGTTCTATACTAACTTTCACATTGAAAAATAATAATTAAAAAAAAGATTTCATTTCGCTTTTCACATGCACCTTGAATTTTGTTCTGGTGGCCTGCCTTAGTTTATCAGAATCAGTCTGTCATTTTTACTTAATGGAAATAAAACATATTTAGTAAGAGAAAAAAACTACAGAAGCTTGATATTTGTATTCCTGCAAGACTAATATCTTAATATCCAGCACTGTATCATTCCTGTTACAACTGGAAATCATGAAATTGTTTATCTATCGTCCTGGACCCTGATACTTTATCAGACAGACCCTTTCCCCTGCTGTGCCTTGCTCAACTATGATCAAATTATATAGTCATGAGATGAATGGGAATCTGTCTCAAGGAGGCAAAGAGATCGGGTAGAAAGATACAATATATATCTAGTGCTTACAGGATATTTGTTTTCATGGTTGTTTACATGAAAGAGAACGGTTCCACTATTAAGTTTGACTTGTGAGGTCTGTTTTTATAATGTGTGCTCCTATAATCTTTTTCTCATCTCTCCAATTTCCGTTAAAATGAGACCTGCCTGGACGTAATCTAGTCTGGAACCCTTTTTAGGTCTTTGTACTACAGGCCATGGGCAGCATTAGTCATTGCAGCTCAGCTATATTAAATGAAAGTTAGAAGTTGCTACATCAAACATACTGTGTAATGTAATCTGTTTTCTGCATTTTTATTATTTCATTTTATGTTTTACTAGAAAACAGTAACAAGGAAACCCAAACTGCTAAGTATTGCTTAGAAATGTTGCACATATACAAATACAGAGTACCTTTGATCACATTATGTGTAGAAGTAAATATTTTAATAGCTGTCTATAAATCATTACCTGTATAATATTGTATTTATTTTTGATGTATCATATAGGTAATGTGTGAGAAAGGCATATCTATATATTTATATATATTAGGTCTGCTTTTAGCCATTTGGATGAGGACTCACAAAGAGTAGCTACCTTTATTTGTTTGTGTATTATCTATTAGTGCAGTATTTTGTGTTATTAATCTACTGATAAATGAAAAGACAGACCAATTAGACATTTCAGCCAATCTTACCACCCATGCATTTTTGTTCCATAAGAAAACAGGTTCTTTGCATTCCAGTTTTAATTTTCCTAAGTTATGAGTCTTCTATTTCCTGTGTCTCAAAACTGTTTTATAGACTCCCCTCACTTACAGTGTTGCTTGATTTTTAGCCTAAAGCTTTCCTTTATTTAATCCCACAATTCCCAGTTGCAATTCTGCTTAGTAATAACTCCTCTTGGTACAAATAAATCCTCATCATGCCTGGCTAACATTTATATTTCTGTAAATTATAACATTCCTCATCATTTGTGTCTCAACCTAGCTATCATGTTTGGTTCTTTCAGTCCTATATCCAATAGACCACTTTACCTTTTAAGTATTTTTCCGCTTTGGGGCCTTTGGACTTGCATCATAAGTGAATCTTTCAGTCCTTTGATAATTAGCCCAGTTTCCCGAGGAAGTAAAGCTTATATGATCACACTGTCTACTTGCTAGCCTAGGTTTTTGTATGGCTGCTGATCCCTCTCCTCTCTTTTCTCCCTCAATAGCTTCTTAACTCTTGGCCAGTTTCAGCACCACTGGACAGGAATTCCTGTAAGTTTCGGGAAAACAGGCTGCCAGATGGGCAAGAGACCCATTAGTGTTCCCACTGGCAGACAGGCTATAGCATGAGATCATTTCTTATTAAACATCAGAGAATCCACAGAGGAGATGAATAGGAGAAAGTACTCATTGGAATTTGCATTTTTAAGATACCAGAGAATCCAACCATGAAATCCAAATCCATAGCATTTAGTAATTTTGCTTCTTGCAGAACTTCTTGTTTTTATTATTATTCTTCCTCTTCCAGTTCCTTCACTATTTTCTTTATAGTGCGGAACTAAAATTTAATGGATAATTCTGAGTATGCTAATCCCAATTTACAGAGAAGGGGCTCGAGTCCCTTTGCTCTGCTACTGCCTCACTATAGACAGCTGGAAATTGCAGCAGCCTTTTGTTGCTGTATCACTATGGAAACTCAGGCCTAATTTGTTTTTCCCTATCATACTGAATTCTTTTTCAGAGTGATTGCTTCCTTGCTCCTGTTACGTATGTCTGAGGTTACTGTTGTGCTTCATAGGTAATAGAGCTAAACTCTGCACCGTGCCAGTGACAGCCCTAATATTTCCAGAATTATTTTTAGAATTTTATTATAAACTTGGTTTATTTGATGTTCACTTCCCGATGTTGAAGTAGAACCAGCAGCCTGTTTTTTTTTAATTTGGAAGCTGGTAAATTAATTTCTTCCTCCTTATGATTTGGACTTCTACATCAGACACTTTATGTTGTCAGTTTTATTTTATACTTTTTTTTAACAAGGAAAAAAGAAAAAAAATAGCTAATGTCTTATATTTATGGGGGAAAAAGAACTATCATGTAAGATACTTGCAAGATGTAAAATTTGGTCTTTTGGTCTCTTTATATGGTTTCTAACTTGCATGTCAGTTAGTCTGCAAAGATCTAAGCTATGATTTTTTTTTGTCACTTGCTTGGTGAATTCAATTAACACCAATATTGGAAAAGAAAGAAAGAAACTGATATGTTATATGTAAGGAAAACATATAGACTTTTATGATTTACACATATCCATGAAAGGGAGAGTGAAGAAAATAGGATTTGCTGTGGAACACATGGTCTCATGGGCAAAGCCTCCAATTTCTCTAATTATATCCGTGTCACAGGCTGCTCTCTATTCCTGATAATGCTCTTTACTGGGCAAGGTTTGCTTCCTATTCACTTCAGCCATGGCCCTTAAAACACCATCTATGATTTTGTTAAATTTCTTCTCTGTGCAGGCGGAAATTGGATGAACAAATTTCATCTCCCAATTGCATTTCAAGTATTTTAAATACACAGTGCTTCAGGTGCAAGATTACCTCTGAGCTAGAATGGCTTTAATGCTATTACTAGCAACAGTGATTCATTTGAGCTTTTTGGGAAAAAAAGAAATGTGTGTACGTGTGATAAATTATAAAAAATATGCTGGTGTACCAATATTGGAGGATTTTACAGGTGAAAAGAATGATTATTGTTCTTGAGGGCCATAGTCAGAAATGCTTCTCAAGTGCTTGACACTCATTGTTCCAGATACTGTAACCACACTGGAAAAAGATGATCTTTGTCCTAGAAAATTTACTTTTGAGCTATTTAAGAAGAGATAAGAGTTAAATACAAGAAAGCGATGAAAAGATTAAAAATATTTGAGGATTTCTGATTTAACACACAGCAGCCATATTATACCACTAAGTAATGCACATCTAGGCCTCATGACAAATTCTGTGTGTGTGTGTGTACCCTGAGCAGCTCTGCTGTCTGATGAATCATGTTGAGAAGTGGTATTTTCACTGAGATTAAAAAAAGAATTTCCAACAGAAGGGGTTTCCTAATAGTGCCAAATTTTGTTCTGTAAGTGTTGATAAACACATTTGGAGTTCTTCATCACAAAGGTACTGACAAAATATACCAAGAAGGATAGAGGAGAAGAATGGATATTTGGCAGCTAGGACTTGATCGTTACTTACAGTTAATAAATCAATCCAGATTGAGGTTAAAATCAAAGAACCAAATGTTATTTACTTCAAAGGCATTCTCTCTATTACTTCAGTTGCTGTTGGACTGAAACTAGAATTTTGACTTGTGAATTTTTTGGTTTTTTTTTAATGTATGAGTATGGATCAGGAAAAAGGATAGCCTGTTCTTCAGAAATTTAAACAGGATGCCCAGGTAAGAAAGAGATCATCATAGCTGGACATTATTATGAATGCATGGATCAATCATTGTGGAATTTTCTGGTGTTTTGTCCCACACTGTTTTGTAAAATATAAAGGCTGTAAGATCTCTGTTGTCTTTAATTGATTCGATTTTCAGGAAATATTTATTGTTGACTGTGGGTTTTATAATATGCTCAGGCCTCTTCTTACTGTCCTAAAACAACTCAATGATCCTTAGCAGGCAACTGCTTCTTTACGATGTTACAGCTGTGATTGTTTAAAGATATGAGTGGTATGTGTATAGGGAGAGATAATGTCTCTCTTTGCACCGACACATTGTGGAGAAGCAGGGGGAAAGAAAGAAAAGCAGGCATGATTTGAGTTACTCAACCTCTTTTTCTGACCTGAGAACTCAGTCTATGCAGTTGATTCCTGCAGAAGCTGCATCCAAAGTAAGATGGAGTGAAGATGACATCAAAAGCAGGCTAAAGTTGGAAACAGGCTACCTTTTTACTTTCTTCCTCCTAAGCAGACATGCTTTACTGTCATTTGGAGATTTAAATTACTGGTATCAAGATGCTTTAGAATGTCTTACAGTCTTTCCAGCTTCTCATTTGGAAAGACAGATATTTTCTTTACTGTGCATTAAAGGCTATATTGCATTTACCTAGCTTTGGCAAATGCATATATAAAAGGGCATGTTTTTATGAAAGAGTACAGATCTGAAATTTTGAGGTGAATACATTTGAAGTGAATGCATAAAGCGTTTTTTGCAACAATTCCTAACCAATCTTAAATGTATAATTTCTTTAGTGTGTTTCATTGCATATACCTTCTTAGTAAATTAGGTATATATCACTAATTTATTAATAATTTACATTAATAATTTAGTAATCCTCTTCTAGTCAGCTCTTGTAATCTCTCTAAATAGCTGTTTATAATAATTTGCAAGGAGAATCCCTAGATTATTTGAATTTTGCCTGTTTAGGAAGTCCCCAGCAGTTACTCATCTTTATATACTCTTACGTGAATTTTTAGCCTGCTAGAAAGAGACCTCCAACTCTTCCTGTATTTTGGTATTTTAGTCACCGTTTACACAGGTAGACAAAACCTGATCTTTTTCATGTCTCAGTTTTGCTTTGTCATATAAATTTTTCTTTTCCTTGCTTTTGATACTTTTCTTGAAAACCATCTATATTTAAGAGATTTAATGGGTATCAGTAATCCAGCTGACAAGACCAGCTCACATTGCCATTTTGACTTCAAGATGAAGCTGTGAGTAGCATTTCTGCTATAACTTTTCATTCACTGCTTACTGTAGTTTTAGTATTGATTTAGTTAGAGCAGCACCAAATTTTTATTTGTCTCATATGTAACTGAAGTTTTTCCTTTTCTCTTAGCTATCAAATAGTGGATTTCAATTCTTGTGGCTGAACTTGGTCAAGATTTAAACTTTGACATGCATCTAAAGCTGCTGGGTTTTTTAGTCATTATCATTTATCATTATTATGTCATATCATATCATGATTTATTTTCCCTTGGAGAAAGGCAAATGCTGCAAAAAGGTTGAAGTTATAATAATTTTTCTAAGAAAGACTAGAAAGGAGGCAAAGCTGCCTTGAAACATTTTCATCAGGAAAAATCAAGTAAAAAAATTGATCTGAATTAGAGAATGGTTTCACTGAAAATTCTCTGGTGTTCACTAGCAAATATGACAACAGTTGAGCAAAATAAGAGTTATGTGTTTGCATCCTTTGGGATGCAAAAGCCTGGACTTCAAGTCAGTTTTTGTTTAATCCGATGGCATCCCTGTGTATTACAAGGTTGCACTGCATATCCTGCACTGGTCAAGTTCCTTACAGCTGTATTTGAGTGCATATGTATATTTTATATATAAATATGTGCATACATATCTACCTGTCTGCCTTGAAAACATGAGAGGCTGAGGTGAGTGCATTTGGACAATATCTTTTTAGTAGCAGTTTTACCACAACGTAAGCTGATTTTTTCTTTGTGTAGCACATGCCCTTCAACTTGAAAAAAATGGGAAAAGAAGGATGGAGGCAGAATCACAAAGCAAATTTTGTAAGACCTTGTGGTACCATCATACCTGGTAATATGGATCTGTTACTTTTTGTAAGGGAAGGGTTTGAATTATCTGAAGTTTGTATTATAAATCAAAATGGATTATTTCAAAGGAACTTTTGTATTTTTAGAAGTAGTTTTACTGATCGCTGTGTTGGAAAGTGGTACAATTTTATTGTAAGTCAAAAGTGCATAGGGTTAGGTGATACCTATACCAGTTGAAGTAATGATTTACTGAGGAAGCCATATGAAATGGCAATTAAATAAGAAACAAAGTGATGGCATTTAAAATAGATTGCATGTGCGTCTCAACATTTAAAAAAAGAAAAATCAATTGAACATACTGCAGTTTTGAAGAAAAATAATGTTACCATTTTGGAAACTTGTGCCTATATTGGTCATGTATAAAATTAGATTTATAAATGATGATTCTTCCAAGTTGGAATTCTTTCAAGTACATATAATTTTATTTTGGATCAATAATTCAGTTGTGCTTGGAATAGATTGCGGGTGCATGTGAAACTTTGGTAAGTGCAATATAGTGTGCATCTCCATGAAATCATCCAAAGCTGTCATGACAGGTATCAGCCTTTGAAAAGTAATGGATGCAGGTAGGTTGGTAAACACAGAAATATTCAGCATTACTAGAACAATGTCTGTCCTGGTAAAATATTCACTCTTGGCAAGACAGTGTTAAATTGATAAACTTTTTCTGTTCCAGGTGTCTGTAAGAACATTTCAGATGCCAGTGTTCAGTAATTATTGCACACATATTGTATGCTTCAGATTTAACACTGCCTTTTGCCTACAGGAAACTAATGGCCAGGTGTGTTTAATTTCCTATGATGGTGGCATCTGTCACTCAAAATGTCAAAAATACATTATAGATGTCATCAACAAAATCAGCGCTGTGATGATCTTGATGTCCGTGATGTGACATGCTTACTTTGCTTTCAGTTTAAAACCTTTTTGATTTCTGATTAATTACTCCCTTCTTTAGTTCCAGAGTGAATTGTCTTCCAGGCAAATTTGGTTTCGTTTTCCTTTTATTACTGGAAAGTCTGTATATCAGAATGTGGAAGCATACATTGAAGAAGTGAAGATGAAATGTTTTAAACTTTTCTGCTTTTAGATTTTTTTAATCTTTTAAATTCAGAATAATACTTAATTTTTGTAATTCAGAATAATCTATGTCTCCCATTGTTTTCAGAGGGAGCAAAGTTCCTACAATGTTAAAAGCAGCAGAAAAATTCCATCCTGATCTCAATTAAATATTTTGTTCCTTTGGTATACTGTTTGTAAGTATATGCTTAGTTTATAAAACTCAGGAGCTATCAAACATTAAGATATGCACTTTCAGTTTTTTAGGGAGCAAATAAAATTAAAATGCCATGATTGTCACAACTTTTCTCTTTGTTTGTTTGTTTTACTGTTAATTGAAACTGGAAAACTGTATAGATTACCCGAGATACTACATTATATATAGTTAAATTATTATGTTTCTTCCAGCAAAATATATTTTAATTTACGTATTGAAGAAGCTGTGAAATACTCTGTAAAATGACTGTGAGATTCTTCTGCTTTGAGAAATTAAGGAAAACTAACACTGGATTTATAAACTGGCTCTCAAAATAGAGTTGCTGAATTTTATGTACACAATGCAGAATAATCAGCTCAGTGATTCTGATGATTGAGTACAGTTCCCCCAGTTTAGGATCTGACCTGTACACCCTGGATAGGCAACATCTGCTGTTATACCCTGTTAGCTCAGGGTGGCTCTGGTAATTTTTTTTTGGTGATTTGAGAAGCTCCATGGAAGCTTCTGATTTCCATAGTAGCACCACCGTGATGAACTGTGGCTCATTACTGTAAACTGATGGCAGCTGTTAATACTATTACAGGCAGAGACTTTTTATTTAAGGGAAACATTAGCCAGTAGCTGGTAGATTTCTGACACAGTATTACATAAGGCTTCCTGTTAGGAAGGAGAGCAAAGAGAAATGGATTTGAACCCATTAGTATCAGAATTACGTGTCAAAAAGCTAGAGCAGAGTTCAATTTATTTCTGCAATAAAGTGTAAGCTGGAGATTGACTTGACAATTATTTTACCTTACATTGCTCTGGTTGTTCTGAGATGACTATTCCAACATCAAATCATCTTGTTTGGACATCTTTTACAGAATAACATGATAGTCTAAATATGCATTATGTTATGTAGGAGCTAAAACTCGGCAGGTTTTTTCAAGTAGGAATGAGTTTTTTATTACTCCTTTTACTAGAGGATGTATATACACTGGAACACATTCAGCATAGATTTAAAACAACTGCATGTATTTCTGCTAAATCTTGTGCATGTTGTTGAATGGCGTTTACATTGTAATAGAAAGGATAATCTTTCTGAAGCTTTTAGTAGCTTGGTATAAGGAATACAAATAATCTGCCCCAAAACATTTGTTTTCTCTAAGCCAGTCACTGAGCAGGGTTGTGGCTTCTGTTTACCAGTCTCTTTTTCCCCTAATAATTTTCCAAGGTAAGGGACAACAGATTGGATGACCACTTCCTTATTATAGTTTTCAACTTTGAGATGACCATAGTTAGCAAAATTTTTGCCCATTTAATATACATATTGTCGTCCTGAACACCAAAGTCCACGAATTCAGAGCCTTAACCTTGAACATTGTAACAGGCTTTTATTAGAATGGCATTTTTTCTTGTCTTGAACTGATGGTCCTCTACAGAACACTTATTTAATTTTCTAGCTGTGTACCATAATTTTTGAAGGGTGTTGTGTTCATTGTCCCTCTGAAAAATCATATGAAGCTTCACAGGAGGTGTTTATTAAAACTTTAATAAAAGCAACACTGGAGATTCTCCTTGCAGGTTTTCCTTTCCCTTTGCATGGTTTCCTGCAGGACCATGTCATACTCAGGGGTGATGCAGGGAGGCAGAATTGCAGCTTTGCAGCTTTGTTGTGTGTTCGTGTTCTGGTCTTCTGTGAACTCGGCGGGCAAAACTAATCCCTCAGTCAGAGGACTACAGGGTATTGTGGGCTCCATGGCAGGGCATTGCCTGGCCCTGCAAATTCGACAGTGATGCTGAGTACCTCCAGTGTCAGGTTTAGAATCGCCTCAATAACCAGATTAAATGGAATATCCTTCCTGGCAGGCATGTGGAATGGCAATTCCATGGCTTTGGAATATCCAGGATGGAACTACAATAGCTGTTCCTTGTGGGTTGTTTCTTCCCTATGGCTGCAGAAGGATTTCTTTGAACCAGAGGTTAATATAGCAACCTACCTAGGTCAATTGTTATTTTACATGGAGTGATATATATTTATTTTATTGATTTAAAGCCTGTTCATTATAAAAATCAGCCTATAAAAAGAGATGGCATGTATGCAGGGAGATAATTTCTTTTTTTTTTGCCAGGAATACTCATGCATAGATACAAGTGAATTTTCTAAATGTAAATGTTTGGCTAGATTATTCTTCAGAGACACATATTGATTTCTGTTGTCACCCTTCAGTGAGATTTAGTGTAGGTTACTGGGAAATCCTTTCCAAGCACATACTGAAAAAAATGTAAAATATGATTTCCTTGACAGTTAGTGAAAAGAGACAGAGTAGACGTTAACAAATTAACTGTGTTTACTCCATCTTCACCAGTTTAAGAGTCTTTCAGCTTCTAAAAAATCAGCATGCTTACAGAATACGGATCCATATTGCACTGGCTGAGCTCAAAAGCATGCTTTGAAATTCATAGCTTAGCAAAAGTGAAGCATTGCATTTCCTGATTTTCCTTTGCAGATCTAAATGTGGAGTTGTGGCTCTCTCGCCAGAGTGGGAAGTACTGTATAATTTTGCAGTTTAGGCTATTCTATAATGGAAGTAGTATGAGTCTCATGGAAAACTGTGTGTGATGGCCAAGCTTAATCCTAAAATGTGTTTCATTCAGCTTTCTAATAAACCTGGAATTCATAAATTTCTGTGTGTTATAGTGGGTTTGATAATTATGGATTATAATAATTTTACAGTTCAGTGCTTAAACCCAAATATTGTTCTACAAATACTTTTTCCTTTTCCTTTTTTTCCTTTGTTATTTAGAGAGTACAAAATGCCTTCAGTAATACCGGAGTGCAACCTATGAAGAATTTGTTTTTTAACAGTATAAATCTCTATCTATCTAAACAAGTTGTTTTAAAATGTAGATAATATTTTTATGTCTTACAAGGACTATTAGATCTAAGTGTTGAACAGCTTGTTATAGTTCAGTGATGATAAACATCAAGTTCACCTAAGAATTAATAAAAAAATATATTCAACAGCTACAAAATCTGATCAATTTTTGCTTTCTTGGCGTTGTGGTATTGTTAACCTCCATTAATTTGCTTTGTAAATGATTTAAAAACTATCAGTGTCGTGTCAGTTATAAAGTATGGTCAATAAATGTTTGTTTTTCAAAAATAAATTTTAATACATAGGAGATGAGACCACAATGTTGCAGTACATTACTGTATTTTAATAAGATTAAAATCATGATTTCTATGCACTCCTTTGCTCGTTTTGTAGATAATAATATATGTACTGACTTGGATGGAAAACTCAGCTTCTGTTGTTTCAAGGGAACAGTGGTGCTTGGGTTTGTATATGACTAGTAGGGAAGTTACAAATATTAAAATTATACAATTATGTAGTTGTATTTTCTCAAAACATTTGGGAGCATTTTGAATTCAGAGGTTTTTTATGATGTCTCTCTGATGTACTTCAAGGAAGAAAAGCAGAAAGAATTTTGGAAAAATATTAATCTTTGTGGTAAAACTGGCTTTATAAAAAGCCAAACAAGCAGAGGCATTTTAACATAATTTTCTCCTGACTTAAACAATTTTAATTTTATCACTTTGCCAAACTGTGTTCCTTTGCATGAAGTATGTGCAGGAGACACTTCTGAATTTGCATTTTCATTAGATTTAGCATTCAGCACCTAATGCCATAAATTTGTTTTTGAAACTCTTTAATTCCCCTGAGTGTTCCAACATATTGAATGCTATTTGCTTTGTATTATGTTGGCAGCAAATCTGCAGTGAAAATGCTGTCAATATATATTCATAGCTAACATTGTTAACTAAAAGCAATATTGTTTTTCTATTGTAAGCTGTCACAAATGTTTGGCACCCTGTTGTGTAAGCCAAAAAAATGTCAAAGAAAGAAAAGAATATTTTTAAAGAAAAGTGCAGTGATAGTGTCAAGTTTTCTGTATTAAAATACATTCCTGTTTGTGCAGACCTTTGCAATTTATGCAATTGTGCTTTGTAGTAATGTAAAGTTCGAATATTGTGAGAAGATGCAGGCTGTTACAGATAGTATATTAAATGAGAGGAGCACAGTAAATGATACAGCCATTTTACTTTGTGTGTAATGCAATGCTTACCAGGCTGTAAAATGTATTCTACTAAAGCCAAAGATAATTTTATTAATAGACGTACTATAAATATGTGGAAAATGAACGAAAAATATTTTGCATTTTTTCCTGGGTTTGAAGATGAAGTGTATAATTAACAAGAACAAATGCAAAGTTTTGAATGTTCTCCCAGGGAGTATCCTTATCTTTGTGTAAGACACGCTGATTTTGTTTATTTAAGTTATGTATTCCTTTTCCCAATCATTCATTCTTTTCTAATGAAACTTATATTTTTTGTATTTGCATGCTATTATAAGAATGTCTTAGAACAGAGTATTTTAGAGAACTTCTGTGGGGAGAAATGAAAAAAGAAAAAAATATCTGTCTGCCATGCAAATAACTATGTTAGTGCTAATACATAATAAACACCTGTAAGTTAAAATAAGACAAGTGGCATCTTTTGTGCTATTCTTGCATGTGTGTTAACCCAGACAATTTGTAACCTCAGCCATGTAGATGGAAACTTCTGGATGAGGTACTTGGGGCACAACGAAGTTCCCTGGCCACAGGCTGGGTTACTCTGGAATCAGCAGAGTTCAGCTGGTGGCAGTGGAGAGCACTGGGAAAAATGAGTGCATGGCTCTCATTGAAGTACCAGAGCTTCACAAAGATACAGATTTCCAGTACTCTCATCTCTCCAAGGTAACATTTTTCTATATTCACTAGGTGAAAATATTAATCCATGTATAGTGAAGTACTGGCAGCCCCAGAAATGATGTTCATGACACTTCGTGTCATTCTGTAGAAAACTTGTTCTCTTACTGAATCATAATGCCTTGAATTTGGGAAACTTTTTTGGTAAACCTTTAATACATTTGGACATTGGTCAATGTAATTTAAAAAACCCCAAACTTTAAATATTCTGATCTACTATTCAAGAGCAATCATTGGTAAATTTGTTTGAACACTCTTTTTCATACAGCACTATACTGGTGACACATATTAATGTGTGTTATCTTAAATAGTACTGGCTCATGTTGTGAATACGCACTGCCTGATCATGCTACATGATGCCAGTAATAATTCCTTTTTTTTTCCTTGCAGCTGATTTCACCCCTCTGCTTCAAAATAACCTCTGATTTCTGCACTGATATTTGCTCTGCTAGGGGAATATAGGTGCCACAAGTGATTTCACAAGGTCCCTGTTATGGACTTGCTATTTTCAAACATTTTCTAAGAAGTGCAAAATAACCCAAGTTTCCATTGACTTTAGTGACATTTCAGTACTATTAGCACCTTGGAAAATTGGCCTTTATATTCCTTGGCACCAATCTCTATAAATTCTCTCATGTGCTTTCAAGTAACATTGTATAAACCTTCAGAGCTAAGTCTATCACTACTGTCTAACTTAATTTTTTTCCTGCTTTTTAGCTCCCAATATTCTTCCCTAATTTTCATAAATAAAAAGAAACCAAACAAAACCCCCTGAAATGCAGTTGATGTATGGAATTGCTCTCTGAGTCTTTGACTGCCATTATATAACAAGGTCAGGTATGTTAATAAATGTTCTAGGTGTATGTCCAGCACATTCAAGTTTAAGAGAGAACATATCTTGCCCCTCTATTCATTCTTTTCTAGATTATTCCAAGAACTTGCAGATGATTGAGTCTAATGTGTATCTGGAGGGGCAATATACTTGGATGCAGGTGAATAATATTTTTTAAACACAATAAAACACTTTAACAATTTCTTAAATGGCTCACTAGATAGGAATTGCTGTTACAAAACAGGAGACAGGACTGCATCCTGCAGACAATTGACAAAATGGACTAGCAGTTTTCATCCTTAATTTGATTCTTTTTCCTCAGTGGCAGAGAGATGCACAGTCTTTCTAACATTGTTTATCTTATTTTGGCATAACAGATTTAATCATGACTATATCCCTTTTCCACCAAGTGTCTCGTGTCTTGAATCATAGAATACTTAAATCTTTTACAGGTGTGGGATAACTGTGTAGCTTGTCCTACTGGTAAGCTTTGGATTTCTTTGCATTGTGGAGGAATGTTCCTTTCCCCAGTTTTCAGAAATGTTTATGAAGCTTTAGAAAGAGCTGTGTCTTTTATCTGGCAGTTAGATTTCTATCACTTCTTGCTATTGTTAGGGCTCTTTTTATTAGTCACTTTATTGTACAGGGGGACCTGCTTTGCCATTTTACTTTTTTTACTGTTGTTTTGTTAGGCATGAATTTGATGCTGCAGGAGGAATGAAGATGAGCAAACCCAGTTATTAATCATACTCAAATCTTTTCCATATGTGTGTCTTGAAATGCTTATTTTCCTTCTATTACCCTTATATGAAACAAAATTCTATCTCTCTTTTTGATGCTTGAGAGTTTTGACTTGATAAAAATGGAGGCTGTTGCTTGCTTCTCTTTGCAGAAGTGATGTCACAGAAAGGAGCAGGACATTCCTAACTTTTTCTCTTAGCCCAAATTATGCTCATCCCTGCTGAGGAATTTAGGTGGAGGACTCCTCCAAGATGTGTTACCTGCTTTTTCTTCTAGCAGAAGTGACTCAGAATTCTCTTTTGGGTGGCTATTGCAACAACAGTGGAGCACAAAGACAGAGAAATTAATAAAGTAAATAGGAAAGACAGTAAATATAGACCAGACCATCCTCATTTACTGTTAGAAATAAGAGAGGAACAATATTAAAGGTACATAGATGAGACAAACCAGCACTTATCCATGGTGAAATCTATAAAATGTCTTCGATTGCTCAAGGGATCTTTAGATATAGCATTATTTTCTCTATCTTATGGATGACTTGACCACCTTCACTATGAATTTTTCATGATTTTCCTGACCCAGCAGCTCTTGCCTGTGGAGAGAGTAATACAGTATTGATTTGGGTGTTAGGTTTCTGCCTTTTTTGCCATAACAGGATTTTTGTAGCCTAGAAACCTCAATCCCTGATTACTCATTAGAGACTTGAACAACTTTTCTTAGATCTGGAATGTAAAAGAAGAATCACTTGGTTACTTTTGTCATAGGTGGCCTTTGTAGTGGAATTTCAGCTTGTCTTGGTAATGAGTGTTGTTGTTATTAAGCTTTCCTGACTGAATGGGCACTACCAGGCCTTCAGATTGCAAAAATACTGCTGCCTGTTAACAATTAGCGTGTTTGCAGCAGACTTACACTGGTGAATGTGTTTATTTAGCAGCATGCTGCAAACCAGTGGAATAAGTAGAGATCTGTCCTCCTGCATTCATCCTGGCATTGATGTCTTGGTGACTTATTTTCTGTGCCTCTTGGGCATATTAGAAAATTGAAAAGAGGCCATGATGTTGCTATTTCTCATTTAAACTGTTGTGTTTTTTTTTTTTAAGTAAAAATCCATATCTTACATCCTCTGAAAACTTACTCTCAGCATTGCCATGGAAACAAGATTTTTAAAAGGGACCTAACTGAAATTTAGCAGCAGTTTTTATTTCTTTGTGATTCATACTTCATAAAAATGCAAATGTCACACTAATACATGTTTTACCTTAATATTTTATACTGAAATTTTGTCCTAATTGGTCTAATGTTTTTCTTAATTAAATTTTGAGCTTTTTTGAGTGATTTTAAAACTATACTGTGGGCCTATCAAGCTTTAAATTTTGACTATGTGACACACAATTTAAGACACTGTCATACAGGAAAATCAATCATTTCAACCTGTAGTCACAGGCACAACAAAAGATTTAAAAGATTTAAAAAGCCTTTTGTCCTGACTGGAAATTTCTTGGCCTGTATAATCTTCATTTCTAGTGAAGTATTACAGCAAATAGCTTTTAATCATTTATATTCCTTTGTTTTTCACTTTATTCCCTCTAACTGTGTGAAGTTGTTTAGAGAATAAATTACTGCTGTGCTAAATAAAGCTTTTATTCATAATTCTCTTAAGAGGAGTGTTTTGTTTATGCAAAGCTACAGTGTGTGCATTGGTTTACATACATACTTGCATCAACATGTGTAAATAAATGACATTAATTTAACATTTTATTTGTGTGTAAACATGCAGCAGTCGATAATGTTAGTTCAAACATGAAAGGATATCTGGCATTCTCTTTTGAGTGCCTGTTTAGTTGGGCCTCACAGAACATACAAGATTTTGCCTTTTAAAAATGAAAGTTAATATGATTAGAGCAGGGATCCTGGTGATCAAGACTGAAATCATAGAACTATGGAATTGTTTAGGTTGGAAAAGGTCATCAGTTTAAGATCATCAGTTCCAGCCATTAACCAGCACTGCCAAGCCCAGCATTAAACCATATCCCTGAGCACCACATCTAAACCTTTTAAAAACACCTCCAGGGATGGTGATTCCAGGTAATCCCTGGGTAGCCACTTCCAGGGCCTGACAATCCTTTCAGGAAAGAATTTTCTTTCTAACATCCAGTCTGAACCTCCCCTGGTGCTGAGTATTCTATCACTTGTTAAGGGAAGAAGGGACCAACCCCCACCTGGCTACAGCCTCCTCCCATGGAGTTGTGGACTGTCATAAGGTCACCCCTGAGCCTCCTTTCTTCCAGGCTGAGCCCCTCCAGCTGCTCCTCACCAGCATTGTGCTCCAGACCCTGCCCCAGCTCCCTTGCCCTGCTCTGGACTCACCCCATCCCCTCAATGTCTGTCCTGTCACAAGGGGCCCAGAGCTGGACACAGCACTCCAGGTGTGGCCTCACCAGTGCCCAGTGCAGGGGACAGNGCAGGGGACAGTCACTGCCCTGGTCCAGCTGCCACACTCTTGCTGGTACAGGCCAGGTGCCCTTGGCCTTCCTGCCCACCTGGGCACAGCTGGCTCGTGTTCAGCCCCTGTCACCACCACCCTCAGGGCCTTTACCCCCGGGCACTTTCCAGCTGTTCTGCCCCCAGCCTGTGGCACTGCTGGGTGTTGTTGTGATCCAAGTGCAGGATCCGGTACTTGGTCTTGTTGAACCTCATACAATTGGACTTATCCCATCAATCCAGCCTGTCCAGATCCCTCTGCAGAGCCTTCCTGCCCTCCAGCAGATCAGCACTCCTGCCTGACTTGGTGTCACCTGTGAACTGTGAGGGTGCACCCAAATCCCCTTGTCCAGATTGTCAGTGAAGAGATGAAACAGAACCGACCCCAACACTGGGGGAAACCACTTGTGAACTGGATGTAACCCCCTTCATCACCACCCTCTGGGCTTTGAACTGGGACATCTAGTTAAAGCCAGTGTGTTTTTCACCACAGCTTTCTCATCAATGAAGCCACTGTACCTTGTGACATTAGAAAGAAAAGAAAATGGTGTGCACCATATACATTACTGGCCTCACTTAGAAATTGTTGTTGCTCACAGCTCGAGCAGTATGGATCATAGATCCCTCAGTGCTGAACTGTAAATGAACTGTATTTCCTCCTTTTATTGCATTTTTATGAATGTTTTTCAACAGATAAACCAAGCAGAAGGAGATTCATGTGAAGTTATGCTTTACTGTAGAAAAAAAAAGTGTAGTCACAGGGAAAATACAGGAACATAGGAAGGCTTCTGCCTTGATGAATTTGTTTTCTTATTAAAAAACTATTGTCGAATAATTTTATACCCTTTATCCTAAGATTTGCTTTGTACATGCTGAAGACTTATTGGTGTATATGTTGTCCATACTGTACAAGCACCTTATTCTGATTAAAGGCATCATGGATGCACGTTGAGTGATGAAAATGTATTTGAAACTCAATTGTATGCAAATTTTCACTGAAATTAAACAATAAATATTTATGGTTAATTTGTTCGTAAGAAGTAAGTTATCTCATCAGACAATGGTTGCATGTATTTGGCCACATAGTGAAATCAGTGGAAAATTATTTTAGATATGTTTTTCGTGCTTAGAGCAAGTGAAAAATAATTTATTATCACTGAAGTTGTCAATTATTTAAATACATTAACCTATTAAATAAATGTATCATCATTGCCTATGCTACAAATGCATTTAAAAGCCTAGAAATGTGTTGGTCAGGTTCCCAGGGCTGCCCACTCAGATTTAGCTGAGTGTGTATAGGAGCTTTTGTAAACATAGTGAGTCCTGCAGTTTGAGCAGTGTGTTTGCCCATTTTTGCATGCTCAACTTCCGTGCAGCCTTCTGAAGAATAATGCTTGACATTCTGGATAGGTGGTACTTAGCAGGAGAAAAGACAAAATCCTTCAAAATATCATAATATTGAGAGGCATGCAGACACACTGTACTTACAGAAACAGTAGTGGAGAGTCAAACCAATGCATTTGAAAAGTAATTACATCTGACTTTTATACTGAAACAAACAAACACGATTGTTCAACAATGTCTTTCTCCACAGACTCGGTTGCCAGTGTATTAATAACCCCACCTAATTGACACTATCTCTATTTATATTATGTGTACTGTACTATTTGCAGTCTTCAGTTTTCTCTTTTTTCAGTAACTGTTGTATCCGCCTTGCTCTGAAGATGAGCAATATCTTTTTCAAGTTAATGAGATTCCTATTTTATTTAAACAGGATGCATATTCACTATCTTTCTGTTGTTTTAAAATATAATTGCTATGAATGTGTTCAACAGTTTGACTTGGTTTCTTCAAATTGAGTGAATTAATTAAAAATTGGTGTTTGCCCATAAAAGAGTGAATGAGCACACTCAGTGCTTGATGTCAGAAATCAGACTGAAAATGAACATAATTATGTTTCACCTTCCTATTTAGTCATTTGTGTGGGCATAAGCATTTAGTTGTTTGCAATATTATTTCTTAAACAGTTTCATTTACACTTTGGTTTTTTAGAAGAGAGGGAGGGTAAAAGAAAAGTTAATGACTAGATAATGATTTCTTTCTGAAAGGCTGAATATCACTTCTAATATTCAATTTGCAGAACATCAGGGTAGAAAATACTTCTCTGATGGTTTTTTTGCTAACTGTATTTTATTTAGAAAAAAATTCTCCACACAGAACATGAGAGATCATTTTGGCTGCAGATGCCAGGGTGTTATTCCTACACATGTTTATGGTATGGTGTAAGCAACATGATGTGCAAAGGTGTTCTCTATCTGTATCACACAATATTCTTCTTTAAAGCAACAGGCACTGATGATGGCCAGCATTTTGTTTAAAATAATCCATATTATAGAGTCAAAACAGCATGGCTTTTTTCCTTAAATTTACATACCCAACACAATAGTCTTTTTCTATTTTGACTGCTTACTGAATGGAAAATGAAATGCAGTTCAACCAGCACATTGCTTGTTATAATTTTGCTTTTTGTGGGATTGTTTTTCTTGTCCCTAGAGAAACCCAGCATTATATTCATGATTTGGATAGGCTTATTTAACAGTAAGCAGTTGCTTTGTCTCCATGAAGGATTCCATGACCCAACAGCACAGTCAGATAGGAGAATAATTTGGCATTTCTGTACAGGAACATTGTCTTGCTACTGAATCAAAAAACTCCCTGTGATTATTGTGTGGTTTTTGATATACATCAAATAAAAAAGTCCTAAATCTGGAGAAGAATGTTATATCAGTTCATTCTAAGCTGAAGCAAATTAGATAGGATGATGAATAAAAAAAAAGTGCAACTGAAGATTTCAATTTTGAAAGGTTAACATTGGAGAAAGGAGGGGATGTAGGACATAATGAGAACTTAGTGGTCAGTGGTTGAATATCCCTCTGCCATCCTGTCTGCTGCATCAAATATACAGAAATAATATAATGCTGGGCAGGAAGAGAGTTTCTATTGTAGACAGTTGAATTCCCTGCTATTATAAATTCCTAAAGTTGGCCAGCTGCCCTTTAAAATAAAGTATTCCTTTAGCAAACCTGTTTGACACATTAGTCCTCTGAAAGTTTGAGGTCCTCTAATTTCTTAACTAAATGAACTTATAACCACTTAATACTCATTTGTTCTTTTGGCATTAATATTCTTAAGACTAACTGTCAATTCTGCCTCCCAACTGTTTCTTCCTGTTACAACCTATGGAGAACAGTTGTATCCATTTCCATCTGAAAGTGAGAGATGTTTTTGTGGGAATATCCACACAGTCACACGAGTTTGCCAGTTCTAGTTCATGTGCCTGCATTTACTGGCTCACATAAAATGGCAGGTGCAAAATTTCAGTTTCTTTCAGAGCACTGGAATTCTACCTCGAGGTTGAAATAACAGTGTTAGGACTGCCCAAAGAATTCTCTGTGCCAAACTTGCTCTTTGATCAATGCATTAATTTTCTACTTCCATTAATATCAACTGTAATCTCAAAATCGTAAGATATAAATAGGAAAGTAATAAGCATAAATTATGACCTCTTATTTTCCTTGGATAGCCCCTGGGCAGTAAAGCACTGGAAGAAATGGATCTGGAAGGCTGGGTACCACAGAAGTGTTTCAGATTTCAGGTTATCACACAGCAGGAATTTTATCAAATATGGGAAATCAGTGAAATGTTTTTCTTTCTCATAATACTGTTTCAATTGACAACACAGATGCATTTTAAGCATTAACAATTATTCTTAATCTTCTACTAAAATTCCTGAGAATCTCCCTTTTACACTGTAGTGCAATGCAATTCACTAGGACCATTTTGTTCCTGCAGAAAGGTGACCTCAGGAACTCATAAAAGGTTGAGTGTGATAATTTTATAACAACTACCAGAATTTTCCATTTACTGGTTAACAGCTTGTCATGGATTAATAAGTAGAATATTGATAGTTAAAGGTAAAATGAGAAGAGATACATGAATGGTAAATATAAATAGTGCAGGGCTTGTTCAGCTGCCATGTTAGACAAAGAAAAGTTATTTTTTTAATGACATGAGACACAAATCACAAAATGTAAGGCACCACAACCTGAAAACTGGTATTTCTAACCACCTTGCAATCATGAAGGCTGTATGACCTCAAAATCTTCTGTTCAGAAGACAAAGAGTTTTAAAAGATAGTTACCTTGTGAATATCTGTTCCTCTGCCCAAGGATACAATTCAATATTCAGTTTGTATAGATGGTGTGCTTGGGAAAGGTGTATCAAAAATATGCTAAAGGAAAAAAACTTGCCTGCCCAAAATTGTTGGCTAAATTTTACCTGTTATCTAGTCATAAAGACAATTTTAAATTTTGGTATAAATGTAGCTGTTATTTACGTGACTTTCAAGGCTTTTGTAGAAATACAATAACCAAAGATACAAAAGTCAGAGCCAAACATACCTTTAACAAAATTGATTCAAAACTAGGGAGAAAACTCCATTTTGTTCAGCAACAGATCTGTTACAGAGCTTGATGATAGCATTTGGTAATGTTAATAATAACTTGATAATAGCAGGTAGTATCTTATACCACATTGAAATGTTACATATTTCTGGTATTGTTCATCCTTTTTCCTCCAAGACTGAAATTTAGTTTCTTAATGATAGTGTTCAGTGATATAGTGGTGATTATTTTGCCATATTTTGCCAGATTTCTTTTGTTTTTTTAGTGGTAGGGGTCAGAAATTCCACAATTTGCACTGCAAAGGAAAATATTATTTTAGCTGGAACTTAAGTGGTGTAAAACAGGTGTTCTACAATAATGAATTTTACTGAGATGATTTGAAATCTACATTCTTACTTATTTTAAATAATTCCTTTGATGTAATACTTATTGATTGATTTAAATCTGAACAGATTTTTTTCCAACATTAATGGTGGGAATTCCCTCAAATTCATAGGATCTTCATAATTTTAGCCCATAGAAATTGGTTCGATCTCATTTTGTCATATGAAAAGTCTGTGAGGTGCCCTGTAATGGTTACAGACTTTCCATGTAGAAGAAAGGAATTTTTCAGGATCTTTACTTAAATCCAGAAGTGTATGCTAGTTGGATATGACACCATTAATGGCAATTAATAAATATATTTTTTGTATTTTAGTTTTTTTTTTTTCTAAAAAACCTCCCCAACTGTCAGGAAAGTACCAGAAAATATGAAAAAGCAAACTTTATAAATGGAGTAATTATGTAAGGGTAAGAGAATTACCTTGGAAAGCATCCTGGAAAGCCTTATGGAATAATGGGACAAAGTATAAGGAGACAGTGAGGAAATAGTGATTTATGCACTTCCTCATGGATGTGTGTAACTACCATTGAGTTCCTGTTAGAATAATTAGCAGAAAAAGCAGCAACACCAACAATAACTCAACAGCAAGAAAATGCAACAACACACCCTAGTAGTTGGCTTCCTAATATTAATTATTTCTTCAATTTTTTACATAGGCTTAAAGCAATGTATGTAATGTAGTACACAGAAATTCCAAAGTGAAAAGGGGAAAAAATTATGACCTCTGTTGGGTAAAATGTAAAAGTTAATGTAATTTGTGGGACGTAGAATGAAAAATCACTGAATATACACAAACAAAAAATAATTACAACCAAGATGAAACTGCTCATTAAAGAACTGCCAGGTTTGGTGATAAGTCTAATTTTATTTGACAATTTTATAAATGATGTGGGGGAGGCATAGACCTTGAATTACATTCTTAGATTGTACTAAATTGGAAAGTGCTGTATATTAATGAGGACAATAATACTTCAAAGGTACTGGAAGGTTTTAGAAATGTGAATATAAGGTAATAACATTATTTCAGTTTGGGTAGAAAATGAGAGTATAAAAAGAAGAAGCCCTTAAAAGAAAATTAAACCATAAAGAAAATGTTGGCCATATTTTTAAAAACTGAAAAATAGAGACTTTAGAAACAAATAGCAAGTGATGCTTTTGCTGAACTAAAGCTATTGGTGATTTAAAAGAGAGGGTTTTATTACTTTCAAGATTGCATTCCTTTTGAAAGTCTTCTTGCAATGTAAAAATATTTATGTAGATTACTCTTATTGTCTTTCTTGATGCAAATTACAAATATATATGTATGTGTGTGTGTGACATTGCAGTGTGATTTTTTCTCCAAATTTGAGGGGTTGTTTATATCTGCAGCAATATATTCCCAGCCATGATACTATCCTGACTTTGTAGAGATTTTTACCTTGATAAATTTCACAGTGAATAAGTCTACTCCAGGTAAATAATACAAAGTTATGAAGTGTGGATGCCTTTGTTGGATTGTCTGCAGACTACTGTCTACAAAAATAGGCTGATAATTTGTCTGCAAATTTATTAATGCAGAGTTTCAAGTATTAATGCCTTCATGAGTGAACTTCTCCAGTCTTTCTTTTGGAAAGTTAAAAAAGAGTGGGCAGACTATGGAATGACATTGTAGAATCCTATAACACCCTTGTAATAAGAAATATAGTAATTTTTAATATAGTATTAGCTGATTTATGAAGCTTGCCTTTCAGTCCTATGTTACATAAGTAATAATTTAAGAAATCATTATAAATGTAAAAAAAATTAAAGAAACTTAGCTAAAGGATTAAATAATACCAAATTACATACTGCATTTCAATTTACTCAGTTAAAGTAGAGTATCACATTCACATATATTATTGGTTTACTTCTCTTATTGTTCTGAACATTTACTTCTCTGAGAACATTATCTTACTAAAAATTATTCTCTTATATCTGTTTCTCATTTTCTTGTTGTATTTTGCTGTTCCTAAGTTCCTATTTGCCACCTCCCAACAGTGTTATATATTTTAATCCAGCTCACATATTGCAGTGATGTTCTGAAGTCACAAGAATTTTGCTCAGTGATCCTGATCCTGCAGACAATGAGGCTCAAGGGTGGGAGATTCTTATTTGATGTAATAGCTGGTGCACCAGGTAGCCTCAGTCAAGGTCTAAAGACAAAATTTTGGGTCCCAGTCTTTTACTGTCTGCATCCTGGTAGGCTCCTTGCTTTATTTTCCCACCTCATGCCTGTGGAGACTTTTCTGTCTGTTCTCCCTCTGTCCATCCCTCTGCCTCATGTAAACAGAGATGTGGGGCCCTTGTTTTGTGAGGGGACACTGTGGGGAAGTGCCTTGTCAGTCTACAATAATTATATTACATTCACTAAACCATTTCATAGAATCATAGAATCATAGAATTTTAAGGACTACAACAGACCTTAACAATTATGTAGTCTCAAACCTCCTACCCTGGGCAGGGACACCTCCCACTAGACCAGGGTGCTCCATGCAACCTGGCCTTGAACACTGCCAGGGATGGGGCATCCATCCACAGCTTCTCTGGGCAACCTGTGCCAGGGCCTCACCACCTTCACAGTAAAGAATTTCTTCCTAATATGTAAACTAAATTCCACCTCTTTCAACTTGTACCCATTGCTCCTTGTCCTGTCACTGCAGTTCCTGACAGAGCCCCTCTCTGGCTTCCCTTTACTTCTCCTTTGATCACAGCAACCATTAGAGCCCCATGTTTCATTCATGTCCCAGGTCTGTCTATCTGTGCTTAAAGCTATGATGTCAGTCCTGTTTTCTCTTGTTGATTTTGGAACATTCTAGGTTTCCTTTTATCTGCATTAGAAAGAAAGGCAGATCAACAATTCAGCTGTTTCCTCAGTGGAACACAACTTTTATCTACTTCTGGGTAACTTAATAAGAAGTTTTCTCATGAGTGGATCACACCAATGAAACAATAGGAGGATGGGAAGTGTGACCACTAAAGGCAAGGATCAGGCTAGATTATATTTATCCCATAGGGAACTTCAGCAGCACAATTGAAGTAAGGTATGATTGTGTGAAGTGTAAGATTTAGTGGTTGATCACATGAAACTCATAAAGAGGATTCCATTAACTGCAAAACAAATAGTGTGAGAAACGATTGAGTGTATGAGCTGATCAGTTGTATTTATGAAAATAGTCTTGAATATACATTAAGTGAATGTAACAGCAAAGGCATCAGTAGGACCTACAGTCTCCAGTTCATGGAGTGTTAAAAGGAATTGAGTAAGGAACCACTACAGATAAATCTCATTGCATTTACTGATAAGTGCAAAGCCTATCTAACAAGAAATGACCGATGCTTTCTTTACCTAACATCCATAATTTGTGAAGAAATTGTTCCAGTTGTTTTAGTTGCTAATTAACTTTGTTAACAGAATGTTTCATACTCCTTGTGTGTATTTGTTGAGTTTCAGCTTGGAACCATTGGGTATCATTATGCCTTTTTCTGTTAGAGAAAATAGCTGTTTATAACTGTCTGGCATTTTCCACTAAACTTCAGCCGCATCATCCATTTGGTTTAATAAAAGTAAAATTGCTTAAATCTCTTTTTAATTCCTTTTTTCCTTTTTTGATTAGTAAAGGAAGATGGATAACTTGCTGCTCATATTGTGCTGTCAAAATTACAGAAAAATTCTAATCTCTATGCAAGAATTGTGGCTGTATAGCTCCACTTCTGGCTTTTGAAAATAGAACATGTTTGCTTTCATGCAGTTGGGCATCTATACTGAGTCCTTAAATTTTGGACAAAGAGCATATAGTGTCTTTATAACTTTATAAAAAATTATTATGTTCTCAAAGCTTTGGATCATATTCATATTACATGACCTAAACTTTAAGGGAAAATGTTAAAATATAATTATATTCTTATTTGCATATTAAGCATGTTTACAGATATCTATATTGTTTTTCCCACCAAATGGCACTAAAGTTAGCATGGCTTAGTGTATTGGGATTTTAGAATTGCAGGACTATTCATTCCAAAGCAGTTTTGTGTGAATTCTCTTATATTCCAGCTCATGTCAGTAAATCAGTAGATTACTCTTTAATTAGTAATGCCAGAAGGACTGCTGATGGAGATGTTATTCTCCGAAGGTGCAGATAAACTCTGAGATTCTGATCTCTGGTGAACATTAAAGCTTCTGGGACCCTTTTCAAAGATAAAAGTATTGATTAAATATATTGACCGGATTGCGTTTTGGTTTTTGTTTCTCATCTCATGGTCTCCTACTGTTAGATAACCTAGGTTGTGTTTCATGTGCTGAGCACATGCATTAGTAATGGTGCACCACTACATTTGGAAAGTTAAGCTCAAAATACATGTCAGTCACACAGACTTTTTTATAAAGCAGCTTAATTTTGTGAGGCTTAATTAGATTCCTGTGTTTCATATCACAGACTTATATCCTACAGGATTTTATCCAGGACAATGGAAGATGAAATCCCCTTTCCAACCATGTTTGGAATACTTTCCTAGTTGTCTGTGTTTCTTGTCTGATTATTTGTCTACAATACTACCATCCACATTAATTTCACAGGGAAAAGACTTCCCACTTAAAAGTCCCTCTGATTCTGCTCCAACATGTTATGGAAACCTTACACATATGAAATATAAGATTACAGAAGCTTTGCTTTTTAAAAACATGGGGAAAAGAAAAGAAAATACATTCTAATCATGCAACTCTCCAGAAAAACAAGGTTCTCTTTTTTGTATTATGTAGTTTAACTCCAGGTATATATCTTCTTGTAAATATATAGGAGCTGAGAACTGCATCTTTGCCAATAATCAGTGTGTGGAACAAATAAGGAAAGTGCAGAAAATTTCCTCTTCACAAAAAGTTTTGTTTTATGTCTTTAACTTTCTCAGCAACCATTTCTTTTAAAATGCTGGTACATTGTGGTGATTTTCACAGAATTTTCTTGGGTGGTAGCAAAATGGGTGGAAAATTTCCCATGGAAAAGAATCCCACTCAAATGCCAGGTCTTTGCCACCATCTGAGACTGGTCTCTAAGGTTGCTATGCTTAGATTAGTGAGGAAGTGCGCCTTAGAAAATTGTGAATTAAAACACTTGATATAAAAATTACTGGCAAAGCAAGAGCTATTTCTGTTTGTTTGCCCATACCAGTCACAGAAATATTAACTGTACAAAGGTGGCTGGGCATATGGGACCAGTTTATGTATTCCAGGAAGTTGGTGTGGTTTCTCTTCAATATAAACAGGCACACACAGGGTAGCAGAATTTTCCCTTTATCACTCCACTAAGTGTGTCCAACACTGAAGCTGAAAACTTTTCCTTTATTTAGCAGAAATACCAACTCACATGTTCTTTTTAGGCCAGCATCTGTTAGAAGAAGCCAAATAATGCTGTCATGGTCATAAAGCCAATGCTAGGCTATCTGGCAGTCACAGGACAGGAAATTCAATAATTCAGGACTTCAGGAGGGTTTCACCCCCACCCCAACCCTGATTTTATCCTATTTCCACGGTCATCTGGTTCCGAAGATAACTTTAAACAAACAGCAAAGAAGAAGGTGAGCAATATTTATACTGCATATCTATGTCTTTCCTGTGCTGGGCAGGAAGTCTTTGGGATACATGGATTAACCTCCTCTCTAAATGTGCAGGTGATCAGGTTTATGCAGCCTTGGGTGATAGAAAACTAAATTGTCAAAACTTCCATCCCTCTACATACAACAAAATTAAGAGTGGTAGAAACATTTAAAAACCTCAGCATGTCCAGAAGGAAAATGTATCTTTTAGCTGAATATTTGAATTGGTTTGGCTGCCTCTTTGAGGAGGGTGGCTCCAAGGGGACATTCCAATATGACAAAGGACAGCTGAGGATCACTGCTCAGGGAAGTTGCCTCCCACACTGGACATAGAAAACTGGAGAACATAAGTAGTTGCACCTTACTTGGTCTTGTATGACATATGAAATTCATTTTTTTATAATCATTGCAAGAAAAGCTTTTTAAACTTTGGGTCATGGTTGGAAAGTATGTACAGTTCAGCAAAATGGGCCAACACAATGGGTTACTTCTAAGGATGCTAGCTTGTTTGTAACTTGAATAGCTTCCTTTTTCCCCCAGTCTGGCTGTTCTAACTTCATCAGACAGAATAATGTAGAAGTTACTGAGCAGAAATTCTGAACTGAGGACAAGCAGACCCACCCTGAAACCTGACACAAAAACATAAGCTCAAAATTAGTGACCCTCACAGATACTTTTCTCACTTGGCTTGAAACATCAAAACAAACATCTTTAAATGTCTTTAGGTAGAATTTGGCTGGCAATATGATCAGAAGAATGAAGATTGTATACACTTGCTATGGTTACTTTGTTAAAGGAACAGAGAAGGAAAAAATCTTTCTCCCAATTAACTATTTATAAGATTCCCTGGAAATGACAAACTATTAGCTTTGAATATGGAGGATGCCCATAAGACTTGCCAGGCAGAACTAACATGCCTGTGGGGTTTCTTTTGAGGTCAGACTCTGGAAAGCTGTGTTCCTGGAGAGATTTGTGCATATACAACACATCCTTTGAGTATTCCCATTGAAGTCAACATAGAGATATTCTGGTGCCAGAGGACAACAGGATAATAAGAGTCTGTAGAGATAATTAAATACCTAAACTTGTGATTGACTTCTTATATAAGAACTTAATACATGTAAGAAAAGAAATGAAACTGGAATGTGGCATAGTTGTATAGTTCATAGTTGCTTACTCATACTTCTCTTATCTATCTAAAAATCTTTTGTTCTTCTTTAGTATTCCCTGTTTAAATAATCCTTTTGTTTGCTCTTTTCTGTTTGCAGTGTAATCCATTTCATTTTCATTTTTCTTCCCTCAAGCATTTGTGAGCTCTCTTCTACCTTTTTCCTCTTTGACCTGGTCTAACAACTGTGTCCTAGCCTATTTCCCAGCTAAGTGAGGCTCAAGGGTATTTGAATTCAATTTGGGGCCATCTCTACTCTGACAACAATGTTGCTCAAGTAATACCATTAGGTCGCTAAGATACTGAATGAGGCAACAGAACATGGCTAATAAATTTTATTTCTTTTCTCGACAAAGTAACTGTGCATTGATGTAATTGATGTTCAAGGAAAGTACTCTGTTATTTATACATTCCAAGCACTGTGTCATGTTCTGCAAAATGCTCATTTGACTGTTCTTTTTTAAAATTGATCCCCCATAAGAGAAGAAGCCTTTTTTTCCCCTCCATGATTCATTTAAACTTGACACATCTTGTGAATGCTGAAGCACTAGGGAGGGTATTTTTTCCCCATTTCTGTTCTTACCAGACGTCTTCTGCTTGTCTCTGAAGACGAAAGATTCCCCACAGTAAACTGTAAAAGCAGTGTGATTCTTTTTGTTTAACAAAAGAGAGTTAGTATTGGAAGGCTTTTTAGGTTTTGCTTATGGTTAGGAGGTAGATAGATGGGTTAACTTTGCTCTTTTCGTAAAACAAATCTGAAGTGAAACAGTTGTGTGAAATCAAATAGATACTGAACTATAAATTCAACAACAGAAACTGTACAGTTTTAAAACTTAAGAATATTTTGTAATGTTTATGATTGGAAAAGAAATGGTAGGTGCAATATAGTGGTTTAGCAGGGCTTTTGTCCCTGTTACTAATAATATTATCATTAACAAATGATATCATTAACAAATGATATCATTAGCAAAATGTGTGTATAGATGAGATTATGTTATAGCTGATACAATATTTCTTTGAAAGCTTATCCAGAGAGTGGTTTAATGGTTCCCAGTCAAAGCTGTGAAAAAACCTATTGCGTGGGACTATGTGGAATTCTATTCCTCATTAGACTTAGATGATGGAATTAAATTTCTATGTGTTGACAACATTCTAGGGCAGATTTTTAAGACAAAAAAAATGGAATCCAAAATGATCTTTCACTTGGAGAGAGTAAAAAGTATTCTGGACTGTATAAGCAGAAGTGCAGCCTAGAACACGTGTGGAGTGATTTTTTAGCTCTTCACAGCATGACCAAGGACATTCTGTATCCTGTTTTGCATAATTCACTTCCAGGAAACTGGATGGAGGCAACTGAAAGAAGAGCAGAAATTAGGATCAGAAATGTTGTAGGTGATCTGCAATGAAAAATGGAAGAACTTAAGCTTATTAGGAAGGAATATTGAGATAGAACGTAGCAATTCTGTGTGATTTGGGCAGTAAGTAGCAAACTTGAACTGTTGTAGCACATTGGAAGTGCTGAAGGAGAATTCAGAGTAGGTCTTAGGTAGAGGCATTTTGCTGTAAAGGCAGAGAATCCCTGGAATGACATTCCTAGGAAAGTTAGAGTGTCCATCATTAGATATCTACAACATGGATTAGACAGGAAGCTGTCCAGAGTGCCAAATTATTTTGTATAGTAGTGAGATGAAGGAAATGACATCTGAGGCCATTTGCCTTAGAACTACGCCGATTTTGTTGGTAAATCAAACTTTAATTCATGTTACATTTGTACTAGCTGGAAAACAGCAGAATCTAGATTTACATCTTGATTAGCTCCTTTACCTTCTCACTACCTGGGGGAAATTAAATAGTTTGCATTAGAATTGGCTTGCATATAGAACAATGTGAAATATTCACAATGAAATATGTACAAACAGGACAGTGCAACCACACTTGCATTCAAATTAGCATCCTTTCACATGCTCCTTTTGATAAATGATAATAATAGGGATTAGTTTATAAACCTGAATTCACAGGTGGAAACCTGATTTACTTAAGTAGTTGAATTAAACAACTTGCTTTTGGGATAAGTAATGAGTTCCAGGATTAGGATAGTTTGGAAGGAGTGCTGCTAAACTGTGTAAATGATACTTAGCAATGACTATCAACTCATATTTAACTAATTGTGCCCATTGTCAGTGTAAGTCTTGTTGAAAGGGATGAGTGTCCTTTACTGGATAAAGGCCAGGATATGCCTCATCCTGCTTGGACTCCATCCTATTTGGTCAAAAGCCTCATTTGTTACTTTCTAGGTCTGAAAATGATGATGTACGATCAGCTTTAAGACAATCAAAGCATAATTATGTCTTGAAAATAATGATGCTTAGCCATGCGAGCCCAAAAGTTGGGAATGAGGGAATTGTGTGCTCAGATTCCTTCTTTACCCTCTTTCCAGGGCTACCTGAAACTTTACTCCAGTTTCACTAATTAATAAAAGAAGACAGTTGTACATACTGTGTTCTATAGGTACTGTAGACATGCATGTAAAATACTGCATGCATCATAGATATTGCTATTAATATTTTGTTAAGTTGCTTTTTCTTACTTATTTTACACAAGCACCTCCAATCTGGAACTGTTAGAGCTGCTTCTCTCCGATTAGATTTGCGATAATAACTGTAATGATGTAAAAATGCCTAAATACTGGTAGGGTTTTTAGTAAAATTAACAACTTCATGGAAGTTGGCTGCATATAACATAAAAGGAACAGAATAGCCTATAAAATCCTTACGACTATGGGCATCTAAATTAAGGCTGTTGGCAGAAAGATGAAGTTTGAGCACATACATGTATATCTATTGATTTAAATGGGTCTTACTGCCAAGTACAAAAAAATGAGACTGTCAGTGTAGCAGCAGAGTAAATCAGCAGTATCAGGCAGAGCAAGGAGACTGGGATAAAATTATGAATGGATAAATCTCTAAGAGCTAATTTAACTCAGTTTTCTTTCAGTGTTAAATAAGGAAAAAGTGCAACCTGTGATTGTGAGTAAACATGATATATTACTTTTTAAATGTCACTAAAAATGAATCAAATTTGGGCAACACTTTTCTTGGGTAAATATATTGCTATTGTATGGATTTTTTTAAAAAAGTGTCTTCTGGGGGGCCTCTTTGCCAAAAGTATGAGTTTTATGTAAAGTATTCTATAAGAAATGTGTTTTTCCAACTCAGAGTAACCTCTGTGTCTTTACCTTCAGTTTCTTATGCCTGTTTCCTTTTCTTTCTCTCTGTTTTCAACACTCATCTTCAATCAGTCCTTCTAGATTCAAACCCCTATTTTCCTTTCTCTCTTTCTCTTTGGTTTTAGATAATTTTAATTATCTATCTCCTTTGCTATTTTCCCCACTGCTCCAGGTTAAATATATATTTTAAGTAGCAGTGGCATAAAATCTAATTGCTTTCTATTTAAGGGAAAAGGGGAAAAAAAAAGAGAGAAAAGTTCTGAAACAAATCTACTAGCCATGAAATAATTTTCAGAAAAATGCAGCTGTTATGTTTTTAACCATACAATAATACACACACTTCCATTATGGTAAATTCTCAGGGCTGTACTCGAACTATTTTTGTGAACTGCATTTTTATCTTTAAAAATGGGATTTTGCTCTCAGTTGATGAGATTGGAAGTATTAAAGTACAGTTGTCCTTGATTCCTTTTGCTGCTTCTTCATAGTCCAAATTGCCCTTCATGCAGAGCTGAGCTTGTAATATGTACTCTAGATGCTGAGTAAATGCTTTCCCTGACTGTCCCTGGCTTACTCACTCAGCCACTCTGAGTCACCTTCAAAACATCAAGATTATGTGTGTATACACTGTAATAAATAACCACCTGCACTGAGGTAATGCAAATTGAATTTGTTGAAATAAGGCCTATTATATTAAAATTTATGTTTCTATTGTAATTTTTGTTGTATGAAACGACGTCGTCCTGTGTAAAATCACTGAGAAATAAGAACTGTGTCCATATATAGGAAGGTTTATCTTTTCTTGGGAACTATTTAATGATAGATTCTTACCCTACACATCTCTACTACATCCTCTTAGAAACATAGAGCTGGGTTTTGTCATTCTTTAAACAGCTCAAGGAACTTAATCATGATGCACTTTGTATATATCCTAAAAAGAGATAATTAGAGACTTAGTTTCTTTTTATACTTTAACCAGTTCTTTCTGAAATATTGTCAACAGATAGAAAATACACCTAAAACCTATTAGTTCAAGGGATTTCAAGACAAAATCCAGCTGTAGGGTCACCTTAGTTTGGAATCTTTACATGGTGAGAATGAGGGTGAAATGTGGTGAGAACAGAAAGACTTTTTAGTACACAGTTCTGAAGCTGACACAACTCTGGTGCTTTTATTGAACTGAAACAAGTTAATGACCTGTATAACAAATAGTTATTTTCCTGAATGAAAAAAATAAACATTAAAGAAGAAAATTTGAAATCAATTGATAAGTATGCAGGCACTAATTTAGCCTTATTTCATGCTAATTCAGCTTTATTGAATTCATATCACCATCCATAAAAGCTGCCTCTGCTGTTCAAAGTAATACCCAGTATATCTCAATTAGCAATGTGTTAACCTTTCATCCAAGCTGGCTAGCAGAGTGAGACTAAATAGATTAACTATCAAGAAAAGGAAATAAAAATCTAAGAAGAAAAAGAGAAGTTAAAAATATTTTTATTTTTGATAGTAACTTAAAAAATGCCAGCAGAATGGACAAAATAACATTAAACCATGAGTATTCCTAAGTTTGATAGAATATATATTTCTTTTTTAAAGGTTGAAACTAGTAATGAATGTTAGAAGAATTTAAAATACGTTTGGAATAACAGTTGGCCATACCTGTTGCTAACCACTGAAAGGAATTAGAACCTATGACCTCAGCCTTCATTCCTATAGCTGTGGAAACGTTTCTTGGCATAGTTAAAATTCAAATTCAAATCACATTTGATTAGTTAGTAAAAGGCATCCTACAGGTAGCATAGTTTATAAAAGCAAGCTCTAAAGAGAATGGTCATATTTTTGGTCTTTTAGTTGCAATATTTAATCTTTTGGGATGGGGCACTAACTCTGTATTTTAACTCTCTTTTCTCTGTGTTCTGTGAATTAATCAGTTCAATACTGAGACATTCTTCTTAATTAATTGATCTTGGCTCAATTTAAAAATAAGAAACTATGGCATTATTTTTTTAACCACATGTAAAAGCACAACAAGAAAGACAATCCTTGAGGTTCGAACAACATATGCAACAGATGCTTATTGTAGTGTATTTAAAGCTGAATTTCTTTTTAAATGTAGTCTAATATCTTTACTGAGTATTGTAGAAGTTTAGGGACTAAAAATACACTATAAATCTTTCAGGGTGGGTGATGTTTCAGAGTTATTGTCTCCACTGATCCCTTCATTCTTGAATCCCAAATTTCGTTTCAGGCTTTTTCTGCTGCAGTCTGAATATGACGTTAACATTTTTTTTCTCCTTTACTCACTAATAGAAATTGTGACTATCATGAATGGAGGGACCATATGCTGCTTTGAAAAGGCAGCAGGGACCATGGAGGCAGTTTATAAATGATCTGAGTAAGAAATGAACAGAGACCAATTAAGCTAGTTAGGAGGCCGAAGGTTTTCAAAAGCGAGGATACTAAATTTATTTCCCTTCAAAAATGATAGAAGATAGAATTAAAAATTAGTGCAATTATCTTCTGTACTTTTGCCTAATAATTCCTTTGTCACTTGCTACAACATAGCATGGTTTCTTTTCTCCTTTTAACAGATTTTAAGACTGGAAGTTGTTGCGTGTGAGTGAAATTACCAGGATGGGACTAGTGGCCACTCACAATATGGCTTTTGTCACTGAGGAAAGTCTGTGCACTAAATAATGCATGCGCAATTAGCACATTAATCAGGCTGGTCAAAACAGGTGATCCAGTGAATATCTTTGTGCCCATTGCCATTTAATGCTATTCACCCATGTATCTATTATAACTATTCATTTAACACCACAGGTGTGCTCAGGGCTTTGCAGATAACATGGAGATGAAGGTTCCTTTCTTATAGAATTTGAATTCAAAGTATCCAGAATACAGATTGGATGGTAATAAAATGCAGGAAAATCTGAGTGTGGTTTTTTTTTTTTTAAACCACACTTTAGTTAATTTTTTGATCTTTATTTAGCTTTGGAGAGATGTTTTGGGAATATGTTTTAAGCCTTTTTTTTGAGTCTCTGGAAAGTGTCCAATTAGTGAGAAAAGAGGATCTAGCCAAGGAAGGGTTTCCAGATGTAAAGGGTGGAATGAAAAAGTGACACAGAAGAGAGCAAAGAGACAATTTGAATTCCAAAAGCCTACAGATGAAGTCACAAAAGGCTATTATAGTTACATTTCTTTTGTAAATGCCAAAAAGAAATAATAAATTCAGTATTAATTATATATAGAGACAAGAACGGGAAAGATATAGTGCTTTGCCTTAAATGCAAAGGGGAATATCATATTTACAGTTGGGAAGACATCTATGTTGAAATAAGGAAAACTGCAGGAAAGAACAACAACAAAAAAAGGGAAGATTCTCCCAGGGAACATCTAAATTCTGTTACAAAATCTCAGAGGTTCACACATAGCAAATATGCTTAAAAAGACAGAAAAGTTTTGATTCCACAGACAGCTGGCTCAAACTTCACGCTGCAGTGCATGAGAGGGTGTGAATGGGGGTCATTATTTAGTGAACTGATATGTGGTTATAGTCATGAAAATAATTCATTATTCTTTTTTCCTCTCTTGTGAAAGTAGTTTTTCCCCCTTGGCACAGATGATGAAGCAATGTGAGCAGACTTCTGTGCGTGGCCACAGTGGTTGGGAATGACCAGCACTTTTATTGTTTCCTTGTGCTTTCCCACATGTCTGCCCTGATCCTCATGCTTAAAACTCCTTTAACCAATGCCATTTCTTCCCTCTGATTTTGGGCACCATCCAGGAAAAAAAAAAAGAAAGGGAACTGATCAAGGCCTGAAACTGCCAAACATGAGGATAAAACCAGCAGTACACAACAGTAGCAAAATAATGTGAAGAAGGTAGATTTCTGCTTTGCCTGGGTAAATGAGACAACACAACATGGTGTATCTGAAGTGTACTGCATATCTGAGTATCTCAAAACACTTCACGGATTATAGTGATTCATTGTAATTGCATCATGATATTGCCATTATGTTGCAGTCGTGTTATCATTTCCGTAATAAACATTTATCTTAGGAATGCTCCTGTGCACCACATAATTAGTTCTGGAATAAAGAGTGCTAAACATGAGGTGTGATTCATTAGGAGAATGATAGAATTTGATTTTTAAATTCTAACAATTTATTTTAAATGTTGCTTGTTGAAAGTGAAAACAAGCTGAAGTTTTGTTAATTGCAAAACTGATACAAAACAAGCTTAATTAATGATTGAAAGCTAATACGTATCTAAATATTAGCACAATTAGTTATTGTTGAGTTTTTCATTTCATGTCACTGTAAAATTTAATTACCAGGTCTGCTCTATTTATGATTTCAAATAGAACAGTTTGATCTAGACTCTTAAATAAGAAAACCCTTTATTCATTAAAATGTAGCCAAGGATAACAATTTCACCCAGTACATTCTTGCCCAAATCTGACCGTATCACTCCAAAAGAAGTTTTGCTATGAAGTGTTAATAAAAATAATTGAAAAAATCTATTCTGCTATTGCGATGCCAACCATACAAGAGGAAACAGAAAATCTTCATTAAAAAAATCACTTTGGCTTAAAAGCAAAATATACTCTGTTGCAAGCTAATCACTTGATTATTCTATTCTGCACAACTTTTGCCTTCTGAGGTTTGTCTGCATAAGCCAGTGATCTAACTTGAACTTAATTAGCTTGGTTAGTAGGAGAACTATGGTCGTATTAGCTCGAAATATGTTTATAGAGTACTGAGTTATGTGTAAGAACAGTACCCAGAGCTTCTGAGACTTGGGATGTTGTTCACTTCTTGTAAGGATGATATATAAACCCAAACCAAACAAGCAAACAAAATCCACAAATCCCTAAGAGAAGTGAATGAAAACTATTTGACTTTCTTTGCTCCCAGCCCTGGAGAACTTCAGAAAAGATGATTATAATGTGATCCTTGTGATATGGTACAGGCATGTAGTATAAAAACTTTTGGATTCAGACTAAAGAATTATTAATTTTCAAACATTAAGCCTAAAAAATAACAATACTAGGGTGAAGATCCAATTTCAGAGCTAAATTTTGTAAGGGAGTCCATGTGGAGATTGTAGGTAGTATTCCATCTGATTTCTGATCCCACAGTACTTGGAGTAGAGATGATTATCCAAAATGTTCAGGCCAAACAGTCCTGGGATTTTATACCTTGAGAATATTCAGGTGCCTACAGAACTTTTCAGCCAGGGAGCTTACCAAGTTTCAGTGGCTGGTATTTCCTCTGACTTGGATTTTGGATTTAAATGTGGGCTTAGTCACCTAAGTCTGCCTAAGTGCTTTGTCTGTGTTTCTGGGACTATGAACCTAAACCACTTTTGTTATAAACTACCTTAAATGAGCAGCTGTTTTTACAGAAGTGTGTTGGTGATTCCCCAAAAGGTCAAAAAACTTTTAAAAATAACACAGTGTATCCAGTTTATTTTTGAAGCTTGGGTTCATTTATTTAGATCCAAATTCTTTTCAGACATATACCCAAGACAAGAAGCACTCCCAAGATTACCCCAATCCTATTGATAGAATACTTCAGCTAAAACAAAAAAAGGAGCAAAACCTTAGAATTTCTTAATGTTTCAGACCAACTATATAATTTCATATTAATGCAGTAGAACAACTTGTTCTTGACTCACACCCCAGTTTCTTCTTTGGAAAGCTGAAGCTGTTAGATGTGTCATTTTTGTGATCTCAGGTGTTTGAGATCAGTGCAAGTGAGTGTAGGTTGAACAAACTAATTGACATGCCTTTTCCCCCTGCAGCCTTTGGCAGTCTATTTTTGAACAGTGTGAAAGTTGAAGTATACTTACTCTTTGGTTACCTGTGTAGTGTCCTATTTTGTATATTTTATATGCCTGAATCTAGATATTTATATATATATATATATGCCTGAATTTCATATCAGCTTGCAATTGCTCATGAAGCATAATTACATAATGTCTTCCATCAATAAGAATATTTCAGAGCAAGGGGAACAGCAAATATTTATATATATATCTTGTAACACATTGTGTCAATTTTTGTGGAATCATCTAAAATTTTTATTATGTGATTTTTTTCCCTAGAATATTATTTTTTCAGGTTCTAATGTTACACAGAAGAAAATTTTTTTAAAGGTAATTTGATAAGGAAAGAAATGTTAGGGTTAAACCCTACGTTCAAGATAAGGTTATTTTGAAGAAGATGTACTCTTGTTATTAGTGGGGTTTGTGTGCTTGGATTGTGTACAAATGATGAAATCCCAAGAGAGTTAATTAGACAGAAGATAGGCATAGAACAAGCACAGTATCTGGCATGATGGGGTCTAAGAAATGTTTCAATAAAGGTGTTACATTTATACATTAAAAAGATTCCTTCAACTCTGAATTACTGTGTATATGCACTAATATATAGTGTAGATGCACTTGTATATGCTAATTGCTGATATATATAAAAGGAAAGATATATATGTAGCATTTAGATTAGTTTGCACTCAGAAGATTTCTGTAGATGGTGAATCACAACTGAGTTTCATTCCCCTTCTGCCTGATCAAAATATAACTCCTGTAACGAGCACATTTCTCAGTGTGCACAGGAAAAATGATAGCTTGTGTTTATGAAGACTTTTAAGGACAGAAAGGATCTAAGGGGAACGCAAGAAAATGACCCAGTTAATTTTCAACACCTTCCAAAGGCATCAAATAATGACCAGGTTTTTGCAAAGAATGTTCTTTTCAAAATTAACACCTATCAGCAATAACATTTTTCTACAGTGCTTTTAGTTATTGTAGTTTTTGTCTGTAGGTTTTAAAAGTAGTCAAAATTGAGTACTCTGTACCTTTATAGGAAAAATAACTATCAGCTCTTTACCAGTGATTACAGGTTAGTCACATTAGAACTGAATAAACATTAGAAATCTGATCAGGAAGTGACCTATCCAAATATTTTTTGTCTGAGTGTAAGTCTACCCTGCATTCAAGGTAAAACTCTGCCCACTTTTCTGAAAAGATTAGATCATATATTCTTCAAAGTGATAAATGGCTGTTTACTGTAGGTAACAGCAGGCTTTATTTCTTGGAGTATTTTTTAGCATAAAATGACACATGGTCATAATGCCAACTATCTACTTTGTTCAAAGCTTTTCAATGCTCTTTTCTCTAAATAAATCACTAAAGCATTTAAACTGAAATGACTAGAGGCTACTAGTTTATTTTCATGGTTTTCAAAGGAGTCCTACACTTAAGGCTAAACTTTAATTACTATCTAGGTGCTTAAGTACCATAGGAAACTTGGGTTTAGTTCAAAATTATTTTGCACTTGTTCCAGGCATAGCTGTTTGTAATTAATCTACAGATTTGAGGTCTTGGGCCTTTATATGATAATTCAGATTGTTTCAGCATATTTTGCTACAGAATGTAACTGCTACTCTTTGCAATTAATTTAAAAACTCTTTTGTTGTTAATGCAAATGAAACCTTAGTTCCCACTTCCAATCCTTGACAGAGAAGAACATTCCCAAAAGCATCTGCACTTACTTCAGCTGTGCCTTGTGCACTTTGAAAACAGAGGGACAGACTGTGTGTCTTGTCCAGGTGAGTATTCCCACTTTCTATGGTCCATGTAAATTACATTTTCTATATCCTTCTTGTCCTATTAACATAGTATCTGCTTTTATGGAGACAGGAGAAAATAAGGGGCAAACATATGAGAACTCTCTGTTGTTGGCCAAAGCAACTAGACTTCATACAAAGGAATGAAAATGCCACAATTCTTATGGAAAAATGTCTGATTTTGGTTCATTCAAGTCTAGAGAAGTGTGGAAACTGTGATAAAAGATATCTGAATCATCTCTTCAGGGAATAAGATAAAATCATCCATGGCCAATATGTGTTTATCAAAACCTGACTGGAGAGTCCAGGGTCAGAATTATATCTTAGACCCACCAAATTTTATTATAAAATCATGAAATTAATAGAAAGTGGTTTTGGACCTTATGTCAGACTAGTAAATCCTTTGGCATGTTTGAAAGACCATAGTAATTTAATTTTTGTAAAGCAGCAGTTATTATTACTTATTGTACCATAGTAGTCACCCAGGTGATGATCAAATAAAGTTGATAGGTTTGAAGTTTGAAACCAATTTACTTTTGTTGTTTCCCTCCTTTTAATTTTTTTTATGTTAAGAAGAAAATACCCTCATCCTCTTTGGAATTTGTGTCTGAATCTGAATTCTTATTTTTCCAAAGAAATTTTTACTGAGATGTGTGTTACTCACTGGAAGTAGTACTCAAATCTTTGAATATAGAACTTACATAATCTTTTTTTTTCTTTATTTTTGTGTGCTAATGTCTGCATGACTTCAGCAAAGAGCAGCTTTCCTCAGTGGCAGGTAGTTTTTGAGCTTTTAGATCTACAGTGTTTGACATCATTGCTGTGATTTGAATGAAAACATAAAACACAGGAAGATCACAGTGCTAAAGAGCTGAGCAAGTAATAAATAATGGAAGGAAGAGGTGTTTGTGTCCATCCAGATGAAAGAAATTTGGCACAGAAAAAAGGACCTTGAAAAAACCCAAGGTTGAATAATGTTGCTTTCTGAGCTGAGTATATAAGGTCTAGAAAATATAAAGTCTGGCTAAATTAGAAATTCTCTAGAGAAGACCTCAAGAATGAGTAAAGTATTAGGAAACAAAACTTTGATAATGGGATTTTCAATTCAGTAAATAAAAGAATAAATAGAATGACTGGAAATTGAAGCTGAGATTATTTATAACTGTTAGTTAATTAATGTTTGAATGATTTATCGTAGACTGGTTCATTCTCCATCAGTGGCAACTGATGGATGTTTTCACCCTGAAATATATACTTTAATTCAAAAGAGAATTAGTACAAGCCTTTATTACAAAAAGGTTAGATTAGGTGATCACCATGATCCCCTCAGGCCTTTAATCTATAAATTTGTGAAATTCTCAAGCTGCTTTGGTTCCTCTGTTGCACTGAGCCCCTGCTGATGGCCACTGCATCTAAAAGTATTTCAGTATGGCCACACTAATATGAATCTGTTGAAACATACATCTAGACCTTATCTCCATTATAAACTCTGGACTGAACTGTTTTTCTTCCAGTAAAATACACCAAAATGCTTATTTCAGGAAAAAAATCCCCACAGATACAAATGCTATCACGCACTGTCGAGATGACGTGATCATCCTGGGGGTTCTGAGAAGTCATTCACCAAACCCAGCCTGTGTGCCTGCCTGAGATGAAGCACCTGTGTGAATAGAAAGTCTATCCTAGGCAAATGCCAAAAATAAAAACGTATCATTGTATGAATAGAATGCAAATGAGGCTTTCAGGACTATAAGCTCTCAAACTGGAGAATATAGTAATATTTAATCAGTACTGAGAAGGCTGTTAGGTTCCTTCTATTCAGTATTCCCTTCTAGCTTCTTCCACAGGAATGTTTAATATATTTTGTCTAAAATTTTCCAAACATGTTAATTTTTTTAGAGTTACAGACAACACCAAAGTTGGTTGAAGGAAGACCATTAGAACTCAGTGATTAACAGCACTACCTATCCCACCTGTGTATCAATGTATTAGAAAGACTTCGTTCTCATTCTTGACAAAATTCTGGAACTATTCAGAAGAAAAAAGTTTTGTTTGAATTCATTACTATTATTAGTTAATTACTACTACTACTGCTACCACTAATAATTTCTTTAGCTAGGAGCTGCTCCAGTTGATACTGGGTATCTGATAATGGTGGATTGTTGTTGTTGGCACTTGCATTTTGTGCCATATACTCTCTTAAATTTGCAGTTCTTTCAAGAGCAGTGCTGCTGCAGGAGATTCCTCAGCCTTTATTTGTTGCCAGTCAGCCAAGGAATAAATCAGCCTCATTTGCACAGAACTGGAACTCTCCTTTCTGAAGCCTGTTCAGCTCTTTTACCTGAGTTATGCTTTCAGTTTTATTCAGCAGAGACTGAAGTGTTGGAGAGTATTTTTCCATGAAAGGAAGCAAAGTCCATCCTACATGAGTCTTTTAGTTAAATGTTCACTTATATACCATTTTACACACAAACACTTCAATGATATTTAGAAACACATAGATGACTTCCTATTACATTAAAGGTTGTAGGGGTTATGCATATCACTATGCAGATGAAGAAATTTAACAACTGATTTTGGATTCTTTTGTGCCCTGAATTGTGACTTAATTTGAACCTGTGTGGGAAAGTTGACATGAAAATGCACCAGCCCAGACATAAATTCACTCATCAGCATTTTACCACAGTGATTGATGGTAATAGACAAGACTAATGATAATTTACTTGCCCATCAAAAGAATTTTTCACCCCAGGCACTGGGCAATTAGGGCTTTGCAAAGCTGATTTCAGGTTAGTTTTTGTGAATTTTTAAACTTTTTAATATTCTATGATATTCTTTGTCTTATTTTTAAACAACCAATGTTTGCAACAATTGCTGCATTTGAAAATTACTTTTCTCATAGTTGTTTTTATGTTTTGAATGGAAGCTATTGACTTCTGTATTAATGTCCTACTGAACACATTAGGAATATTTTTCGAGTCTGTTCAAGTTGCTAGGAAAATATCCATGGAAAATGGATGACTTCTTCTTTTTAACACTCCCCTGAACATAAAGTTTTTGAAAACCTCTATTTTTATTTCGTTAGTCATTTGATAAAACAGGGTCTGGTGAAGAGAAAACTGTAGAACTTTTTGGCTGATATAGCTGATCTCTTGGTAATGGCTGTAAAATAAAAGTATTACTACTATATTAGCACAAAGTCACATTCTGAAAATTTGGACCTGAGTTTATTGCCACGTGATGAAATTGTGATTCATCACAGGCTCGCTGGCATGAAAATGATCAAAATGTTTTCATGCCTCCTTTCTGCAAAGATTTCATTTTCAAACAGTTTTATTTCATAACTAGTGTGAAATATCCATAGTAGTGGTTGGTGGTGGCTGGACTAAAAATACCAGTTCTGACTGGGGAAATGCACCAGACAAAGTTGCTTGGATCTTCTGATTAAATGTCCTCATTAATCCTAAAACTCATCTCACTTAAATGTCACAGTCCAAAGTTTAGATCTCCAGCCTAGATTAGGTGTCTGAACACCCTCTGTACTTCTCACCCCACTCAGGTTGCCTTGAAAAGCTTTTCAACCCATTTTAAAACAGTTTCTGAGAGGGAGTGGGGTGATGGATGGCTCTGTAGAAGTGCCTGCCTCTTTCCATTCCTCCAATCCTGGGTTTTCGTTCAGCCCGTGTCCAAGCCTTGCCAGTTCTTCCCACGGCATCTGTCACAGATGTTATTCCCTCTCTATACATGTTCCTAAAACTCTTATTCCACACTCTTTCCTGCTGAATTTGGGTATATGGGAGATGAAAGCTGAATTTAAGAACCCACACTGTTGTGCACCCACGTTACACGAGTTCATTTGACCAAGAGTCTCATTAAACCAAACCCTAGTGGATCCACTGCTCCATGGAGATTCCCACAGACTCTGTCCTAGGAGAGACCACGTCAGTGTTCTGCTTTCTCTTCTGCCACTGATTTGTGTTTAATCCCAGTGAGGAGTTAAACTCCTCTTCCCTGAACCACTTTTGCAATAGGCTGCCCACATCTGAGCCAATAAGAGAAAGCTTTTATTTATAAGCCTGGTGCCAGCGTCTGAACAACTTGGAAGGACTAAAATATCTCCTCAAACCCTCAGATACAAATCGTGCAACAATAAAAAATTCCCCAAAGTATGAAGTTAGTCATTTTGCTATTAAGTGCTATATATGTAAAGGACAGAAGACTGACTTTCTGGAAGGACTAAGATCTTCTTGACAGATACAATTGGCTGAGTTTGTCTGTTCCCTGCCTTAATGGATGACACCTGTAAAAAAAGCAAATCTATTTTTAATGGGATAGTCCCTAAATGACCCAATTTCAGGAAGAGTGCACTTTCATGAATATTTATTTAATATGAAAACACTAAAGTAAACAAGAAACTACATGCTATAAATAAAAAGAGCCCAGAGGGTCAAACAGTGATAGACTGTATGATATGAAAGCTAATTTTGTATTGCTTTATGCACTGTGTTAGCAAAACACATCCCAGTGTGTGGCTGCTGCTCACGATGGCAGTCAGGAGGTCTTTGTTACCTCTGCACAGGCAGCTCCTGTGCACTGAGGAGGGCTTGAAGCACATACCATGTTTTAAACATATATTCTTGTCTTCTGTAAAAAACCCTCCAATTTTCTTCTGTCCTTCTTTAAAATTCTTAGCATTCATTTTCAATATGGGTTGCCATTCCAATTTAAAATGTGTTTATATGGGAGGTGCTTTTGAGAGGGCATGCAGAGACAAGTCCCTGGTTATCCTCCAGATTCTTGTTAGTCAATTTAATTCCAGCTAGGTCTTCCTATTTAGTGCAGACTTTTTTTTTTTTTCTGTGGTGGTAAAACAATAGCTGGTGTTCTATAGGGTGTCCTTAGGAGGTGAAACTAATAGCACTGGACAGCATTTGGGGATGAGCAATTATTATGTTCCACACAGTTATAAATGTATTGACAAAATAATTGGCAGAGTGTATCTAGTCTTATTCAAGTCTCACCCCCATCAAATGAGTTATATGGACCCACTGTGTCATGTTTATATTTTCTTAGGCTGGACATTTTTGTGTGCAATTTATTTCTAAATATATTATATCACCAGAGTCTGAAGGTGAAAAGGACCTCGAAGTGGGCCACTGAGTGCTGTCATCATATGCTCTGGAGCTGGATATTTACTCTGTGGGTACTATGCTTACCCAGGACAGGAAGTGATCTAGGTAATGACAACAGCAGCATTGGAGCTGAGTGAATAATCCCACTTGGATATTCATGCTTTTTTCCAATGCAAGTTCAGAATAATTTCAAATAACAATTATTTTATTAAGCTTTATCATAAAACTGCGTTGTCGCCAGAAAGCCAACATATCCAACCTCTTTGTCTTTGCTTGAATTATAAGCAATTATATTAGAGTGATTACTGCAAAATGTTGTAATTTTTAATGCAAATTCAGCTCTTTTTTATGTATCTATGTGCCAGTATACCTCATACATGACCAGTGTTTAATGTAAAGCTTTATTTATTCAATCACATATAGTCAATATTTCTCTGTGTTTTCTTAATAAGAATAAAATACCTTAATTTATGGAATACTCAGCATTTGAGGCTGGGCAACATGTGATATCACTTTTTTTTTTCTTTTTAAGCAACACCAAATCATCACTCTTTTGCATTTAAAAAAATGCCAGTTTGAATGACAACATTTATAGGAAGTGTGTGAGAGCTGCTTTCCTACACAGAGACAAGCTATAGCCAAACCATCTGGCTCCAGTGAGACAGTAACTTGTGAACCCACTAAATTCTTGTAGGTTCTCTGTAACTGACTGTCCTGTGAGACTTTCCTTGCAGTAAACAAGATATTGCCAATTAGGGTATCACTGGTAACCTACTGCATGCAAGCTCCACAGTATCTGTGGGAATTCACTCTCCACAGAGTCTGGCTGGAGCCACTCGTGGGAGATTGGTTTTCTCCTTGTCAAGGACCAATGCCTAGTCCAAGTTATTTTAGTAACCACATAAAGCAGCAAATCTTGTCATTTTTGTCTTACCTTGAGGATAGAGAGTGTTTTACATGTTGTTCTCTGCATTTTTAAAATTGCAGGAGGTCCAGGAAGAAGACACATTTTAAGAGCTGGAGAAAATGCTTTATAGTGGGAGATTTAAATAGCTCAATCTGTTTATCTTATCAAGAGAAGATTGATAGGTAACATGATTACAGTGTGCAAGTAAATTCACAGGAAGAAAATGTGGGGTATTAAAAAGCTTTTTTTATTCAAGCACAGAACCTTGGTGGAAACTAATTCTGGAATCTTAGACCAGATAAAACAAGTTGGAGTGAGTTGCAAATTCCTCCTGGTCAGAATCATTGTCTGCTGGAGCAAACTCTGAAATTGAGGCTCCATGTCCTGTGGTACCTTTGAAAAGGGACTCTATGCCCTGGCTAAAACCATGTCATTGTACTAATAAGAGGGTGACTGGCACATTTAATGACCTATGCGCTGCAGGAAGCTATCCTAAACATTTTATGAATACTTCTGTCCTTCCCCTTTATTAAAACTATGAAATGCCAAAATTCTCTTCTGTTGGAGACATATTGAGCCCAAATGCTGAGTTTGTAAAAAACACTTATGCACATGCTGAACCTTAATGGATTCCAAGATGCTCAAAACACACACACACACGCACACATACAAAAAGAAAAAAAAAAGAAAAAAAAGGAATTAGGGAATTTATTATTTGCCAGGACTTTTAATATAATTTTCACATGACATTTTACAGCTAGGACTCTCATGCTAAGGTTCACTGCTAGTCTGCTCACCTCTTGCAGCTGGGCATTTGCAGAGAGCCTCGTTTCTTTGTTTTCCCCTAGCAACATGCATTAAAAGAAAAGACAAAATACTCTTTGACTTCACTGAAGTCAAAGGCAAAACTCCAACAAGCTGTGACAGGGCTAAGATTTCACATTAGTATTTAGCTAATACTTCTGTCTTGATAGGCACAGTGCTTGTACTTCTCACAAAGATTTTAAGATTTTCTAACTTTGCAGATGGAAGGCCTTGGACTGCAGAGTTGTGAATGAAAGGAAGGGTAGATGATGAGATTATCCCATTGAATACAAGATGGATTGCTATGAAAAATATTATGGGATTTTGTTTTGCAGTATGAAACATTATACTTATTATCATTTTATTGTTTTAATGTCAAGGTAGCGCACTAAAATGTAAGACCATGTAGGAGTAAACTTTATGTTGGGGCATTTTCTATGTCTCTGCACATGATGAATATTTTTATTTTAAATAATCAACAAAATAAGAGAATTACCCTTTCTTATTTTACCAGTACACAACTTTTTCCTAGACTGCTGCCAGTTTTTCCATTTTCAAGTCCCTTTTCCCCACTCTTTCTGTCGTACATGCTAATCTCCCTTTTTATAACACTGTCTCCGAGTGATTCATTTGTGACAGTCACAGAAGCATGCACTCCAACACCCACACGCAGGTAAATCTGCTGCGGTGATATATTTTAATTACAGATTTAGTCAGAAGTAATTAAGGTTTTATGTCACAGGGATAGCGGAGAGTTTTAAAAATTCATGTGGTTTCGGTCTTTGTGAGCGCGCAGTTTGTGACACAATGGCTTGCAAAACAGGAACGATCCCTTAGTGCTGTTAGATTAATTAATAGAAAGAGAATAAACTTAATGGAGCTAGAAAAGTGCAAAAAATTGTGTTTTTTCCACTGTATATCACACAGATGGAATGGTCGTCCTGGGATTGCGGCGGGGGACAGTAATTGCATTTTAATTACAGTGCTGATGGCTTCTGCTTCCTACCAGATGGAAGGCCCTTTTAAAATAGAGGCACAATAGCAAGCCTCTGCTTATTTTCTCTTCTGATGCTGGCTAACATATAGTGACACAAGACAAAAGCTATTATGGTATGGTTTGATCAGAAAGACTTTATTCAGTGCTATAATACTTCATCATAGGGAGAAAATCCATTCTCTGCCAATATTAAAAAGGCTTTTCTTCTGTCTAGAAACTAAAATGGAAATATGCAGGGAACTACCTACTACTTTTATTAGTAACAATCATAGTTAATCACGTTGTTGCTAGGTTGGTAATATTTATAGAAGGAAAGATATATAACTGAGACTTCCTTTGTTTAGAATGCTTAGCAAAGATGGTTCTCAGGATGGCACTGTGCAGAGCAAGGTGCAGGTTAGATTGAAGTTAAAAGATGCAAAGATTGCTCTGTGATGTCCTTTATTTTACAGATATTATTGGGAGTTAGCAAACATAAAAGTGCTGATTATTGAGAAACTGATGTTGCAGAGAAGGGTCAGATCTGTAAATAGTGTGAAAATTACATTCAAAGCCATTAAATTACATTAAGAAGCATACCTTTGTAGATGCACATACAGTATTCATAAGTGAATAAATGAATTATATTTAATAATATTTCACCTTTTTGTCATAGTTTAACTGCTTCATATATTAGTTTACTTCAGCAAGATGCCCTTCCACTGTCATTGCATCTTTGAGACAATAGCCTCTGTTATTTTTTTATTATAAAGATACATATCAGAACCTTTTATCTGTGCTTTGAGTCTTAAAAAAGTGCAGGTACCAATAAATAAATTTGCTGCATAGTTAATGTATAACTGATTTATTAAGCAACTTCTTTGTGCCAAGGGTCACTCTGTAATTTTTATGGAAGAAATGCAGTGGTTACCACGCTTTAATGGTACTACTATATAATACTTGTAATAATTAATAAATATTAGCACACTGTAGCTCAGAAAGGTGTGACTTTTAGTGCTATGCAGCCAACAACTCAGCTGCCTCTTGGGCAATTTCCAATTAACCCACTGGAGCCATCTCTGTGTTGTCCAGGATGTGCTCAAAAAACCCTCTGAGCAGGTGGCCCAAGGTTCATCCTTGGAGAATGGGAAGATGGAAGGGACTGGGGAGACCTTGGAAGGGTCCAGACAAAGGATTCACACTGTCCATCTTCTGACTCTTTGGAATCTGAATACTGGTAATAGTGGAGTGTCTCCAGTTGCATTATTCTTCATTAAAATATATTTGCATAAGTGTTTATGCAAACAGTATTTTTGCAGGCCATTAACACACCCATAAATTTCTTTCATAACAAATTTAAGTCTAATTTTTTACCGCTAGAGCCCAAAAGGTCACTTTGATTATTAAATTAAGGGTTAAAAAAATGAATTAAAAACCAAACAAGTGGAAACCCAAGTGAAATACTTAGTGCTTTCCTCACTTTGGTTTTCATGAGATTGTAATCAGTTAATGTTTTGTAATCAGTTAAAGTGGGAGGGTCTGCAAACCCTCTGAAAGAAGGTTGAAGAATTCTGAGTGTTCTTGACAGAACTGCAGGAGTGATCCAGTAACAAGAAGATGAAAGTGTACTTTAAAGAAGGAAAAATAAACCTTCAGTACAAAATGTAAAGTCACTGATTAGGGAGTTGCACTATCTGAAAGGAGGAGGGCGATAGAGAAATAAAATCTGAGTTTTTTATTATTGCAATTGAATGGCAAAACGGGATATTTTTCTGTGATTTGTAATTAGGAGTGTTGTGTTTAAGTCATGAGATAACGATTACAATTTCCCTCAGGCTGGTGATGTTGAAATGGATAACATCTCTCACTTTAGGATTTACTTCAAGAAAGATACAGGTAACTTGATGAAATTTTGGAGGAGGGCAGTCTAAAGATACTGTAAACAATGGTTCTTCATATCTTCATGTCATAGAATTTTACCCAAAGCAAAAGATTTAAATTAGATTGTAAAGAGCCTTTCTAACTCCAGAGATAGTGAATGGAACAGACTGTCTGTGTTGTGAAGCCTCTTTCATTAGAGATTTAGATGAAAATGTTCTCATAGTAAGGGATGTGTGATCAAGATGAAATCGCAGGGATGTGAATTGTAAATATCTGAGTAGTTTTGGTCTTTGTCAGTGTTTATCATCATTTTCTCCTATGGTCCTTCAATTACCCATCATGGTTCCTTTCAGCTCTTCTTTCCTTATGGTTCTTAGATGTTGGTCTTGTGGTCTTCCTCTAATTACCTCTATATTTTTTAATTTTTGTTAAAATGTAGATTGACAGCAGAAAAAGCAAGTTTCATATGGGACAAAACCCATTTTTAATATTTAGATATGAAATTTTCAAGTACTGAAAATTAGGTTTTCATTGAGAGTTTGTGAAAACGTTGTATATAAAGTGTGAGTTTCATGCTGGAGAAGCTTAAAATGTGTATGCAAAATTTCTTGTACTTCACAACCAATTCAGAAAACCACTCATTTGTTGAAGTCAAGAGAAGAACTGCAAAAGTAATAAAGAGATGGCAAATAATTATCCAAGGCCATGGTGCAGCAAGAGAAAATGCCTGCTGAAAGGTATAAATAGGTGTGCTGACATCTAATTCAGTGAATTGTTTGGTTAAATGCTCCCCTGGGTAAGAATTGATTAAATAATATCTAAAATTGGGAAAGGTACATGGTGATGCCCTGTAAATATTTAAAAGTAAGGGAGAGTATTTTGAGACAATATGGGGAACTATTAAAAACTAATGGAGGGGAATAAAATACTACCTTTGTGCAATTTCAGGAAGTTAAAATATCCAATTACACTTGAGGATGAAGATTTGATCATGAGATCAATACACTTTAGAATAGTTTTCCAAGACTAGTGGTGCATAAAAACATAAAGGTCATAGTACGAGGTCAGAAAAAATGTCTGTCTGTAACAATCTCTTGTGGGCACCAGCAGATGCTTAAATTAGAAAATAAAAGTAGGTGAGACTAAATAGCAGCTACACTAATTAACATTTAAAAATCAGAAACAAACATTAGTAGAATGTACCATTGTGAAAACAGTGCAGCGCTAATTATTGGAATAGGGAACACGAGTTGTTTTTTCCTTCTCCAATTTCACAACATCAGTCTTAGGAAATGTGATTTCATCATGATGAAAAATCGTCAAAATTATCTGGAGTGGCTAAGAACTTCCCAGCATCAAGTATTCGGTCCTTTTTAAAAGAGGTTTTTACAGGTATATTAGTTCAGGCATTAGAATAATAAAAATTCTCTTGCTCTTGTGCACAGTCTAGAGAGGACAAAGATGGCTTTAAACCTGCCAGAATTAATACACAATCTTTGTGTGAAATTTGCTATTGGCCATCACAGCACTTGTAAGCACTCCAAAAAATAAATGTCTGATTCTGGGCTGAAATAATTATCATAATCTGGCCTCTAATTTTCAAAATATAAAATGATATTTCCTGTTATTCTAAGGTAGGGTGCTCTTGCACAAGAAATATTTAGATCCCAGAAGACTGTGGCAACATTGTTAGAGGTGCTGGATATTTGTACAAAATATCTATTTTAATTGTTCTATTGTGTTTCAAACCATAAATAACAGAAGATTCATCTATCTAGCAAGTAATAGGTGCTATAGAAATTAGTAAAAAGAAACAAATATTTGACATGTGTATATCCATATTTAGGCAAATTGATGATTTCTGGCACTGTTATAAAATTCTACACTGTCGGGAAAGTTTGCCAGCAAGGAACAGAAGGAGTATTGACTTTTTACTATAATGACATTTCTGTCAAATTAATTATAAACTTGGGAAATATTAATCTAATTGAAATAATACTGCTAAAAGAAAAATCAGTTAGGTTTCTTTTTTCCTGACAGTTCAGTGGTTCACAAAACTTGAAGGACATGAAATACAAGAGTATTAGAGAAAATAATTGGTAGTATTATAATAATTTGCATGAATATTATTGAAAAGTATTTAAATTTCTATTCATGTCTATTAAATGTCTATTCATGTCTATTAAAACTCCAACTGACAGCAATGGAAGAAATTAATTTTTTAATAAAGAATAATAAATAAAGAATTAAATAAAGTAATAAAGAAAATAATGAGCAAAGCAGTAATAAAGAAATATTTATATGATCCCTATTAATTTATTACCAAAACACATATTGATCAGCAATCTATCATATTGTAAATTTTTCATGACACAGAAAAGTGGCAATAACCAAATTTAAATGAGATTCACCTGCCTATCATGTGTTTTTGCCAATCTAATGAAAGAGTGTTGCAAAATAGATTACATAATTTAATTTAGAGAAAAGTTGAAATACTGAAGGATTCTATTGGCATTGTTCTACAGGAAGGGTAGACACTGTTTGCCAGGTTAGTGAAGGCTGGAGGTAGATGCATAAACCCAGCTCATGTTCAGCTGGACTGGGCCAAATCCAGGCTGAAAGCCAAAACCTGAGGGAATGCTGGGGAGTTGGTGGGTGCTCAGCATTTATTGAGCACAGGATCTAAGTGTAAAATGGCATAAATGAGCCCCTCTGTTAAAGCACAACAGACACACAGGAATTAGAAGACTTTGACAAAAAGTCAGTGACAGCACCTTGTTTGTACCTTTAGTGGAGACAATGATCTGAAAACTCTGAGCTGGGTTCTTGATGCTGTTTTCTTTGCAGGTGCAGAAATTAAACTTGGTGCATCTGAAAAGTGTAACAATGAGAGCTCTTGAACCAAGAAGGTTCCCTTGAGTATCCATGGCATCTTCTGTTTGACATGTGAACATTGACTTAGCAGTCTCCTGGAAATGGCTAAAGCAGTCTTTGTCACCTTATTCTGTATTGGTTGTCTAAGCAATGGCCTCATAGACACTGGGAAAGGATGTTGTTTATTATAGTTTAATAAAGGTTGATTATTGAGTCAGGTATTTTACTTATTCACCACACTCGGATCTTTAAAAGAGTTGTAAACTGAATTATACGATATGATAGAAAGATATAAAACTGAATTGTTGTCTGAGGGACACGGCGTGGTCTCCTTCTTTTGCCCAATGCCATGCACAATTCACTGAAGGTTTCTTGGGGGATAGACTGAAATCTTTCTCTGCACCATGAGGAAACCACAGAGCTCCTCAGTGACTGTCACTGCATATTCATTTCCATCCAAGCCAGGCATATGTTAGGTTACGCTTCACCAGAGGACTGCCTTGTGCACTGCAGTGCTCGGTGTCAGTCCCAGCACTGCTCCTCTTGGTGCATCTTCCTTACTGGACACTCCCAAGGAAAAGAGGGGCAGAGGAAGGAAACCTCTGGGAAGCTGCAGTGCCTCAGAGTCAGCACAACACAGCTTCCAAACCTGGATCCTTTTGCACCAGGGCACCTTTGGATCCGTGGAAAGGGTCATGGATTTCGTTTTAAACAGATGCTGGATGTGGTAAGCATTAACAATTCATACTTTTCTTGACAAGTGGTCTGAAAATGGTTTGAAGTGTAATGTCTTAACGTGTAAACAATCCTGACAGGTCCTGTTGGGCTCAAGGCTGCTTTGGGCCTAACAAACTGGTTGGCTGCCTCTTAAATATTAGAATGGGCTTTCTGGGCTGCAGCTGTATTAGATTCAGGGAGGGTTGAGGTATCTAGAACCTGACTCTTTTCTCTGCGGGTTCTGTATCTCACCATGTGAAAAAAATGGTACCACTAGTGAAAACAGCATGAAGCTTGTTTTTTTCTTAGATTTACAACATGGAAAATAATTGGTGCTGCTTTAGTATTAACAACTTTCTCTTGAGAGACAGGTAATATTCACAGGCAAAAATTACTTTTTCTGCCTTTGAGTAGGTGGGTAATACTAAAGCAATTTAGGTCTGGTTGTTAACTAGAGAATAAAATTAACCCCACTTTAAATTCTTTGCCATATTCCAGATTTGGCTGTTGGAAGCAGAGCTCTTTTGCAGCAGTGGCATGCTGTGACTGAGATCTGCACTCACCCTTTACCACAAGTCTTGTTAATCTGGGTTTTCTAAAAATATAAATGTGCTTGGTTATCTGTCCCTGTTCAGACTTAGCTGTCTGCAGTCTTTCCTAAATTGCAGTTTTTGCTCTGGAAGGGCTTTGTGTGTGTAAGGATGCAAAGAGGATTGGAATGGAATGATTTTAGAGACTAGTGATACCTCTGGATGACACATTATGGAGAGCTGTATTCCAATGGTGGTGGCAGTATTAACTCCACACTTACATCAAACACTTGGTTGTTTGGTATAAAATTTGGTTGCCAACTTGGTTTTTTCATTGTCTGTATAAAATGTATGGCTGTGCTATGACTACATCTTGTTTGCTTTTATTATCTTCATCACATAGTTCAGAGAGTGTAAGAGTTACTCAGAAATGTCTCTCTTTTCTAGAAATGTATTTAGATATTCATTTGCAAGTTCTCCATATGTTGATCCATCACTGAAGCAGGCAACCCTTGTGTAAATGCAGCCTACATAAATAATACTGTAAATATATAAAAGACATTTATCAGAGAGTAGCTAAATGAACCCTGCATAATAAGAAAATGATAAACTACTTTGTATTAATTGCTAAAAGCAGTGATTTTATTTGACAGAGCACTGAACTGAAACTTAGGAGATCATATTCACTGGCCAGAGCAAATTTGCTTATCAAATTGCTTCATTTTCCACATCTATATAGTGGGAAAAATGTTATTGACTTGCTTTTTAAAGCAGTTTCCAGATTTAATACGGAATCATGCCATATATGAGATATGCATTGTTTATAATCTACTGAACAGAGCAATACAAAACCAGAGTGACACTTTGTGTCCAGAAACTCTTTGCAGTAAGGATTTTCAAGCCTTCACGAGAGTGAATTCCAGATTTATGGCCTTTAAAAAGCACTGATAAAATGCAATGTGTCTAAACTGGGAAATCAACAACAACAGGAGTGGTGTCCATGATAAGACAAAGAGAGAGGACTGGAGCTGTGCACCTGAGTTGCTTTTGATTTATTCTTCAGTCCACACAAGAAGTGTTCCATTATATAAATGACATTTAAATTCCATACAGCACCTGGAAGTTTTAATTGTTGACTATATTTTGATTTACTTGTGGCAGAGAATTCCAGTGTGCATGTTTGTACTGCAAACACAGGGGCTCTATTGCTCCTTTGAGAAACAGAGTCATCCATTCTGCCCAGATTTAGTTCCAAACCCAGGTATTTCCTGGACTGTACATCAATTCCCTACCACTCATCCCCATGTCCCAGCCCTTTCAGTCAGGGTGCTTGTTTAGCCATCTTCCACAGCACATCTCAATGGGATTGGTGAACACAGACAAAATGGAAATTATGGTTATGGAAGGCCATGTAGGTTCTCTTTCCTGCCCAAAATGGCTTCATTATGCTCTGACACTTCCTGTTTGAATTCTGCTCTTCCTTAGATTCCCAGGGCCCTTTCTACACCAATCCATCATCAACAGTTTTCTGGTGTGACTGAATGAAAATATATTCATGTAAGTCAGCTTCTTGAAATAGAAAATACAAGAAATATAAATAAAATGAAGCCTGATTACAGTTGCTCTTAAATCCAAATGACATTCTCCCTACAGTTTCTCTAGAGTACAAGCCTCTTTCAATTTTTGTTATGGTTGATTTATCAATATTTCCTTAGAAAATTCTTAAAGGAATTTGTTCTATTAAAGACAATTCTTGAGGAAAATAGTTTAATGATTCTTTATAGAGAAGCCTCTATTCAGTCACACTCTTTTGGGCATAGAACTGTTTTTATCTCAAAGACTGCAGCTGCATTTACACTACATGGCCAGAGTGGTTCTTTATAGACTGCTTCTGTTCTTGAATATCTCATCTTCCCATTAAATAATATTTGTTACCATGAATGCTTGTAGAGCAGCTTTTCAACTGTGAGGAGTATCTAAGGAAAGAAAAGCAAAAAAATTACTATGATTATTACAACACAAATGACAATTTTTTGATGCACATAATAAAATGTGCAAAAATGGTGACTATGTTGTGTGTGAGGAGCAGTCTACAAACTTAGCCTTCATTACACCATCATGTCTACAACAAAGTTGCAGCAAGATGTTCATTTAGTGTTTATGCAGAAAAGAAATTTTTACCAATTAAGTTGTAGCCAGGGTCAGTGAGATGAAAGAAAAATGTGAGAGAAATACTTAGTAATAAATAGAATTTGTAACCACAGAACTACAGTTTTGTCACGGTTCAGCTTGTATTTAATTTCTTCCCCTCTTATTTTTGGAATAGTAAATTATTTGATGCCAGGTACCTTGGTTCATGTCCTATATCCAAATATATCAACACTTCTTTCCTGGCATTTGACATAGTTCTGGAAGCAAAGAGTGAACTTCAGTATTTCAGCATTTATTAGGGATTACTGTGTATGTGCCATGAATTTTGTCTTGCTGGATAGAGTGATGAATATTTGAGTCAATATGCATATGAGATAGGTTATTCATATGCACTGGTTCATATGCAGAACTATAATTTCAAGCTCATATCTTGGCTTCACTGCATTAAAATTCTCAACCACAGTGTTTCATTAATGGGTTTATTGCCCTAATAAGTTTCAGTGAACTCCAGAAAAAGAATAGAAACTGTCATAAGTAAATTTCAGAAGTTTAGATATAAAAATTTGTAGTTAAAATATCTAATTATTGTAGTATTGTGTGCCTTGCAGAGACTGTGAGGGGTGTAGAGAAGGGAATTTAAGGAAGTGCTGCAGAAAAGACTGATATTCCCTTCGCAGAGGTTCCAAGTGATAAATCCATTATTATTAGAAATATGCTGGGGCCAAATTTCCAGAGCAATCTAACTCATCAAAGACTGAGAAAAATAATCTATATCTTATTTCTGAATAAAATTAACCCATCCTTACTCATTATTGCCAAAGTGAAGTCTGGAAGAGAGAGGACAATATAATGCAACCTCCTGAGAGGAAACACAAATCTAAAATGACCTCTTAGACTTAAGACAAAGTGCAGACTTTTGTCTGTTTAGGGACTTGTCTGGAAGAATCTCATGGGTTACAGCCCTGGAGAAAAGAGGGGTCCAGGAGAGATGGTTGGTTTTCCAGAAATCATCTATCCTGATGAGAAAGAAATCAGATAAAGACAAGAGTCCTGCATGGATGGAAAAGCTGCTCCTGAAAAAGCTCAAATGTGAAAAGAAAATGTACAAGAGATGGAAGAGGGGCAGGTGACCTGGGAAAAGTAGAGACTCTGAACATGCAGGGACAAGGTTAAGAAGGTCAAAGCCCTTCTGGATTTGGATTTGTCCAGGGACTTGGAGGGAAACAAGAAACTTATCTGTGAAAGGAAGACAAGAGAAATTGTGGGCTCACTGCCAAGTAGTAATGGGTGATACAAGACACAGGCAAGGACAAAGAATTCTGACCAACTTCTCAGTGTTTGTTGGTCAGACTACTTTTCAAGAATTGGTCCCTAAGGCCAGTGTAAAGTCTGGAGCATGGAAGGCTTAATCTTGATGGAGGAAGATGAGATGAAGGAAAATTTAAACAAAGTAGATTGTCAGGGAAGTGGATCCAATCCACTTCATGTCGTTTATATAAAGTGCATAAATATCTGTTGGGAGCTGCAAAGAAGACACAGGTGGTGAGGAGCACACCTGGTGCAGTTCCTGGTGCAGCTCAATTTGCAGATTGAGATTCAGACAGCTCTGGGTGGGGGCCTGAGACAAGGAGCCAGGAACTGTCAACCTTTGGTTAACAAAGGGCACAAGGTGACACCGTCCAGGGGAGTGGACCTGAGAAACACAGCAGGAGCAGGGGACTCAGGAGGGAGTGTGGCACTGGTGTGGAGAGACTGTGAGGGGATAAGTCTGATGGAGCACTGAAACAACTTGCCCTGAGAAGGTATGGAGTGTCTGTCTCAGAAGATATAAATTTGTCAGGACATGGTCCTGAACAGCCTGCTTTAGTTGACACTGCTCGAGCAAGGATGTTGGACAAAGCGACCTGCAGAGGTCTCTTCCAACTTTTCTGTGATTCTGTGAATATTAAAAAAAAGTACTTTGCTGCATCAGAAAGGGCAGTATTTAAGCATTTCCCAACTAACAAATCCCTTAATCAAAGAAAATGGACTATTATTCCTTTGTAAATGCTCACCCAGAATAAGAAAAAGGACTGTTCTTAAGAACATTAACTGATGACCTCTTCTTTCTTTATTGTAATTTGTGATAATATGGGATGGTGTTAATGCCTTGAAAATGACAGTGCATTGTAAGAATGCTTTGCAAGAATGCTTTGCATAATTTTATGCTTTAAACTTTAAGCAATAGTGGAGATTTTGTTTCAGTTCATTCACATACAGAATTTACATGAATGTTATGAAATAAATACTAAATATATTCTTCCCCTGCTCTTCAAAGCATGGCTTCCCTTATGCACATGCTCTACCTAGCATGTTATCTCTTCCTAGAAACATTATTAACATGAACAAAAATTTGATATGATCAGCAATCACAATCAATTGATTAGTCTATAATATAGATTACATTAAGAGTCATGTACCATTGCATTTCCAATAATAAACAGTTATAGCAATTATTTATATGAAATATCCATACTGTGTTCCCATACTGCATTTTTCATTAGGTTCCCCACAGAGATGAGACAGTAAACATAAAATTCAAAAATTCATAACATTTTTTTATTAGAAAGCATTCAAGGACCTTCAGCATTCTGACTATGTTAAAACACTCTGTCAGTTCTCTGTGAGGTTACTAAGATTAATTGCCTTTTCTGTGATTCAAAGTGCTTTAAATGTACTCAGTCTGAATGTGAATTTTCTGTATGTTCATGCTTGTTGCACAACAGTAAAATATAAGCTATTTCGTCCACTGTGCATAAATTTCAAAGTTTATAAGAAAACCTAATGTTTTCTTATCTCCTTAAATAAAAGCTGGGGATGGGGTGTAAAACAGGGAAGCCAGTGGATGGTGAGGGAGTCTGATTTTCTCTTTTTATCCTGCTGTTCATATGGCAGTTTCTTGCTCCAACTGTGGACCTGAGCAATTGGATTTGAGTAGTTCTGCTAAGAGGAAGGATCTCTGATTTTTTTCCTTAGCATCTCTCTGTTGGTCCTGATGCCAATTTCACCATAAAGAAACTGAAGGCAGGGTATTTGCTTTGCTTGTATTGGCTGCAGGCATCTGACTTGCTTGTTTTACTGGTGGAAGAAATATGTGCATGAATAATAGAATTTTATAAGACATTAATGGTTTTAATTCATCTCACTTAAAGTTCAATTTATCTTTTTACACATTTTTACAAATACTTACACATTACAAATATTTTGGCACACTATTTCAGGGACATCTTGGTTCTTGGCTCATTGAAATAAGTGGGAATTAGGAAGTCAGCAAGTCCTTGCAAAGCTAACTTTAAATCCTCAACAATTCTTGTACGGTAGGATAAAAACAATAACTACAGAAAGTAGAACAGCCAGGTACAAATGCTGCTTTTATTTACCTCCTGTGCAGTAAAAGTGAAGAAATTGGATAGTGGTCAAGCCTTTAATTCTTTTAAGTCATAAAAAGTACATGAGCTGATGAAGGTCTTGCAGGAAAATTCCACTGCATAGTTGTATTAGAATTGACTGAATTCCAGGCCTTGTGCTCGAACCATTGGTCACATTGCCTCATTCAAATTATGGGAGTACTACGATTAATTAAATCAATTACTTGGCATCTCAGTCTGGAGGCTGGGAACAAGGATGCCTCAGCTGGGCCTGTAGACTCCATCACTGAAATGCCAAAAATGTTTTTGCCATTTCCTTTTTTTGAGGCCTGCTAAGGTAATGCTTCTACTCTCTTGAAAACTTGTAGTCAGTAATAGGCCAATGTTTTAGTGTGTGAATGGTATGAATTGGGTTGTGTGTGTTTGTGTCACTGTGTTGTTCTACATAACATTGGGCCATGCAGAATCCTGCAGTATTTGCTGTTAAGAGTCACCAATTACTCCTGGTTGTTCCACAGTGAAGAGCAATATTTTCCCTCTGTGTTTAGTGTAGGCACTGAGAACAAGACTGCATTTCTGCCAGAAGCTGGTAGGTGATTCACTAGAGACAGAGGCCAGGGAGAAGCTTTTCTCTCTTTACAGAGGCTGTACCTGTAATCATGTTGCATCTGGGCCTGGTTTAATCTCAGACCTAGCAAGGCCCAGCACTGCAGTCTCCACAAATACATGAAAATGAGCCTGGCTGTATTTCTGTAGAAGCATCATGGAGAAAAGTGATTACAAAGCTCATCTACAAATTTTTTTTTGCTGTTCCAGATGCAGCCAGGAAGAGCCCAGCTTGTCATTCAAACAAAAGGCCATGCTCACCTGGCTAGCAGCAGGACTAATTATCACTTTAACAGTAATTTAAACAATTAGATATGGACATTGCTGAAAGACAATAAACACAGAAATCTATAACACTATACTTGCCACCCTTTTGTACTGTGTGGGTATAAAACCAGCAGAAGATGGCTTATGGCAGTCAAGGGTTACTCTTCACATTGTAAAACACTGGAGAAAAAATTTAAAGCAAAGTTATTTCTTTGAAACATAGTGGGAGTGCAAAGGAGGAAACTTCCTGTTGTGCTGAGATGCTGTGAAATGCATCACATTTCAAAACACCACCATCTTTTCTATACTTTAAACCCACCATACCTACTAAAAAAAGAACGCAAAAGTTTCAGTATCTCACATGTATAAGTTAGGCTGCCAGCAGTTTTAATTTAACTGTATGATGGGATACAGCTTTTTCCCACCAGGGAGGAAAAAGTTAAACAGTTGGTTTTTGAGATTATTTGAAAGTCATAACAAGACTGGGAGAGTAGGGATTTACAACCAGGTGATACAAATAAAGGGTGGGGAAGGCAGAAGATTAATGGTGTGGAGTGTTCTGCTTTTACAGTTTTTAGAGTGGAGGTTCAGTGCCTTTTTTGAGACTGTGAGGGCTTAGGGATGGTGGGAACTCTTGCAGAGATAAGAGAATTTTCTGTCTTGTTAATGGTGACTCACTTTAGAATTATGATTAAAAGCCCATAATTGATAAAAGGAAAAGATATGCAAAATGGAGGTAGGACAAGCACTGGATACAGACTGCACCTCTGCAAAGTGTGAGGATTGGTTCTGGACTGCTGTGGAGCCGGAGGGTTGCTGTGCCTGCCTTGTGAGCATGCACTGCTCCACAATCTTTAAATATGTAATCTCACATTGCTTTCTCATAAGAGATAAGAATTTAATGAGCAGTGATCCAGTATTTTGTTTTATCGTGTTCGGTGTGTGGTCCCAGGCTGCAGTATGGGCTGTTTACTATACGCTATTTAAATGCTGTGCTGAAGGCAGAATAATTAACTTCCTCATGGGCTTTTCTATAGCACTCATTGTGGTGAGATTGGAGTGTCTTACAATGTGAAATAAATTGCCACCTTAATGCATGTTTGTTGAGGAGAGACTATTTCTGCTCTCAAGCACAGACAAATGTCAGGCATATTGTGTATGCCCAGTTTGAAACATCTGAGGCTTGATTTCTCTGCGTACTCACCAGTTTACAATACTTCATTTGATGTACAGTTCCCATTTTCTCCAGTTGCAGCTGAGACTATTCAACCATTCCATAACTCTCCAACCGAAAAGCTGAAATAAATAGGGAACACCTGTGAGAATCTCCCCTTTGAGTTGCTTTCAGTGTGTTTGAAATTTCTGGTAGAGAAAAGCGTTCTGTGTAGCTGCACTTTTATATAAGTGGGATCTTGTGTGCTCCTGCTGTCGTGTTTAGACTCAGATGCAGTGGTTTACAATGCTCCAAGGAGCCAAATGTTGGGAATTATTTATCATCCTCACTAAGCTGGGACAGGTGAGTAAAATGATGGAAAAACTTTCAAAATTGCTTAACAACGTAGACACCCATTTTCAAAAGCACGTAACTTGTTTATGAGCTTGAGTGCTTTCAGAAAATTGCTTTCTCTTTTATTCTGTAATAAAGATGATGAAATAATAACTATATCAGTGTTATAGGACAAAAATTCTAATTTGAAAGTGCTCTGCATGTAACTTTTAACAATACTCAAAAATTTAGTTGAAAGCTACTAAAGAAGCGTATCTGCATTAAATAAATGCAATATATCTGCCTTGTGAACAATGTATAATGCTAATTTATCTATTATGTAACAAAACTGGATCTTTAGAGAGAAGGAATGCTTCTTGAGAAAACATCATTAACTTTATTGCTGCTAGCAGCATCAGAAATTTTCACTCTTATATTCTCACCTGAAACACTCAAGCAAATCAGCTTTTCTGAGAGACAAAAATACTTACTTGGCTTAGAAAAATAAATTTTCGACTTGGAAGTGAATGTTTCACACCATTTAAAACCCTGTATTGAGTGTATACTACAGAGTGAAGACCTAATACTACAGTCCACCAGGAGTATAGCAACACTGTAGTGTTTAAAACTGATTATTTCTTAAATTGCTGTGTGTAATCGAGTGTATTAACATTGATTACTGCTGACAGGCTAATAGAAAGAAGATATAAAAAAAGTGCTTCACAAAGATGCATAGCAAAGGATAAAATAGTACAGGCAATAGCACTTGTGAAGCTGAAGAACATTTTCATAATTAGTGACTAATTTGTATGATGCATAATGTAAAAATGTGCTTGATTTTAATTCTCTTTATATAGTTTCTTTTTTTTCCTCTATTCCTAATTTCATGTGCTTGTCATTGCCCTTAAATACTTCTATTTGCTGTAATACTTCTCTGAGGTATTTGAAGAATATGCTAATATAAATTGTAATGTTTTATCATGAAATAAATAAATTACATTAGCATAATGCTCAGTTTGAACCAGCTTTTGACTGTGAACTGACCTGAGATCTCCAAATTCACTTTTGCAGTATCTTTCAGAGGCTGTGGTACTGATCTGACTATCCTTTGTACTTTTAGTCTCTTAAACTTTTGAAATGCAATCAGTAACTTGGCTGTACAGTGTAGTTACAATTAAAGCTTTTCAGAAAAACATAATTCATCTGCCTTCTTACATGACATCAATCTTGCATTTTATCTGTTAATGATGAATTGTGTTTAATCAAAATATATCTCCTGAAAATGTATCTGATCTTCATTCAAAGAGCTCAATCAATGGAGAAAATAATTGCTAAATCCAGTAATGTCTTCCCACCTTTGCTTTTTAAATTAAAAAATTAACAGTACAGGTTCTTAAGAACTGTCTGGCTGGTTACATGTCTAAAAAGCACTCAGAACAAAGTATTTATTGTCCTTTGGAAAGGTTTAACATACTGTATTTCAGTCACTTCTGTGCCCTTGCCTGCACTGGCAAAGTTGTGTGTGAAATTTCATCATAAGGCAGCACCAGCTCCTTGAGAGCTGTGTGTGAGACAGGTACCTTGTGCTGCCTCAGGGGTAGAAGAAGCTCCCTTGGATAAAGGCCAGAGTATAATCTAAAGCTGTTTGTATGCAGAGCTAATGCACTGTAATTCATACTCTGTGAAATGACACTTTAACAGTGTGGTAACTTCTTGGACTATGCTTGTGTTTAGACTTTTATATTTTTTTTTTTAATTAAAAGCACTGAGCTCCAGCAGTTTTTCTGTAAGATACTTTCAAATCACTTTGGGAATTCACTTTTCAACAACCACTTTAAAACAGGAACACTAGAATTTTGTACAGGCCAAATGTCAGGCCTTCCAGTGTCTTAAATAGAATTAATGTTGTAGTTCTTATTTTATTCCTTATTTTCTTATTTAGGCATTCAGGAGTCAAATTTGCCCCTTTGCAGCACTCTAGAGAGTTCTAATGTTTAATTAGTCATCCAGTATGAACTTGGCATTTCCTACATCCCCCATTTCTGATATTATACTTAGCAAAAAGTTTGTTCCTTATGAATTTTTTTACAGGTTAAAAAATTAAGTTGTAATTTAATATGTGCACATAAGGCAAAATAGGTGTTTTGGTTCCCTTCTGTAGCTGCCTGTCCTCTGCGTTTGCTTGCAGGTTTTATTAGCAGACTGAATTCTTACATTCTGATGAACATGTTCCCCATCAGGTTGCACATTAATCCCTCCAATGCTTTTGTAAAACACTGATGAGTTTCATGGAGTAATTTCCAGGGGGACTCACTACCAAGTCAGCTGGCTCCTGGTACATCTAATGTGTGCTTTGCTGATACTCTGTAAAGCTAATCTGTAAATTACTTGCATGCAGGATGGATTGAAATAGTTTTAAATACCATATTACATGTGAGATTAAATTATCAACCTCACTTTAAAATAATAAAATTGTCCCATTTTCCATAAAATCATTTTGATTGACTTTTAAAAATTTTCTCCTTTTATTCTTTATCAATTGAATCGCCTGTCAGTTTCCTCTAACCTACTCAGGATGGATGAGGTGAACTGGGGTCATCTGCCTTACCATTTGTTACTATTTTCATGGTCTTCTAAGACTTTAAGAACTTATATTTCTTCCCCCCAGTACTGTCACATTTATTAAAAGCAGCAGCCAGTGGCAGATCACTCCAGCATCTCTTCAGTCTACTGGTCATAAGTTTTTAAGAGTAACTGCTTAAAAAAATATTTATCCAAAGTCACTATAGTTGAACACCAGAACAAAAAATGTCTGAATAATTCAGATACATCTAAGAAAAAACTGTACAAAGTCCCAAACTGGTCTGAGATTGCCTGACCATCGTGGTTTATACTGTGTTTTTTCAGCAGTGTCCTCTGTGACATTCAGGACTGATTTCAGCCCTGAATTTCCTTACGGTTTTCTCTGCTACAGGAAAATAGAGTGCTTTCCAGAAACTCCATCCAAGATAACAAATGCTTGTCATGTGTTCTGCTATCTCTAAATCTGCATTTACAAGATTTATAAGAGGCAATTGTTAATTTTGTTTGCTGCAGCCAGCTTGCTGAAGAGAAATGGACAAGAAAGGAAATAAATTCAGTATTTGTTGCAGAGTAAAGAAAGTTCAGGAAAGTACGTTTTCACCAGTCTTTTATCATAGAGTCTGCTGTGCTCTGGCCTCAGCATCATTTATTCCTGTCCTGACAGTGATCAGTCTTCTCTTTGGACAACATAAAATGCATCGTGTCTTTTGCTCCTTGCAAACCATTAGGAAATTGCTATAGAATTACAGTTTATAATATTACTTACCCATGCAATCCCTGCAATAAAGTTATCTTCATACACAGAGTGAACATCTTGACTCTGCGTTAATGGCAAAATCATAATTCCATTTAAGTAGTGGAAGGATTTTTCTATAAATCTTAATTCATTGTCAGACCCTTGAGTTTTCAAGGAAGAGGAGAAGATGGTCCACTAATGAAATTGAATTGGCTTTTTATTTTTTTTTTTCTGGTTCAGATGGAAATTGTAATTGCCGCTGGCCACTCTTGAATGTATTTGTTTTTCTAAAATATTCACAATTACAGTGGGAAAAGGATTGCTGCAGCAACACTGTTTCCCAAAGGTTGGTTTGGGGAGTCAGCCTGCAGAGGAAGCTAAACAGGAATTTTAGCCCTAACTCTTGACTTTCCCCCTTGTGACTCCTCCTTTCTTTTGTGTTTATACCTGTGTTGAGAGAGTATTGATCCAGTCTGTTAGCCCAGGGCAGGGGGCAGGTTTCAGTCAGATGTGGAATTCATTGAGAGAGAGGGGGAGGAATGTGTAGGGAAAAATCACAGCAGCAGAGTTATATTCCTAGATTTTGCCATAGAACATTTGAATTCAGTAGGTGGCAATTCATATTCTCACTGGAAAAAAGTTGACTTTAATAAATTATCTCAGGTATAATCACTGATTTCTCATTACTGATGGCATATTGCACTCTCAGGTCTTGAAACACTGGTCCTTTATCTCTGTTCTCTGAAAAAAGAGAATTTTTTTAAGGAAAAAAAGACTTGTGTATCCCATATTAAGTGCTGGACATGTGCTATAGTACACTTATAATAGAACAGGATTTTATTTTAAACAGCGCCTTTCTTAAAATGATTTTGGAGATCCTGAATGAGTCAAATGCTGTAGCTGAGGGCTGCACAAGCTCTCTGAGTCACTTTGTGTATTCTTGACATGAGCCCAAGCAGAATGCTGATTGTCAGAGCTGCACTGGGAAGGGGATGCTTTTCAATGCTCAGTTTCATCTCCTGCTCCCAACCAGAAGATGCTGAACTGCCTTTGAGCACACCTGAGCAGTCTGGGATTGAAATAAACCTTCTGAAGCTGGGATTGAGATGAGCCAAGACTGGTTTTCATGACACAATGTGCAAGTGCTTTTTCTGGCAGTTCTTTCCCCCCACCACTTTCCCCCTCTGCATGTTTCTGTTTTATTTTGGCATTGATCCTGCAGCTCTGCTCAGACACGCTCCTAGGAGCCCACACAATGTGAGGTAGGTGCAGCAAATTGCGCAATCAAGTCCATTAAACAAAATTGCACTTCCATAACAAAATATGACAGCTGTCATTTAAAGCTGAGAATTCCCTTCCCCAGCAAGCATATTTTATTCTGAGGCAGCAGCAGAGAAGATATTCTCCCATCAAAGAAGACAGAGAAATAGAAACTATGATGGGATTTATTGAAATCTAGTTTAATCACCTGAGAAAATAAATGGCTTGGATATGAGCTGGTTTGTGTGGTTGGTGCCACAGAGGGAGGGAAGAAAATTCCTGACAACTGAAAATGGGCTTTAGAATTTTATTTTAATTATTCTATCTGATTCGTGCAGAAACTCTTCTAGACTGAAAACTCTGTGCAGCATAGGTGTAAATTTCTACGTGACCATTTGTGCAGTGTTTGGATTACTGGGACATGTTCCAGCACTGAGCTGTGCCTGATTATCTGACAGAAAATCCAGGATAATCATAGGTAGAACACAGAAAGTGAACTTTCCTCTGGGTTTTGGACTTTTCATACAGTCTGTAAATAAAGAAATTCTGATGGTCATACAGCAGATCTCATAAGTGGACTTCTAAGAATAGCTTTCATTCCTTCCTGTGTCTTTTATGAGTAACCATTACAAAATGCAGATTATACAGATAATTCTGCATCTATGTATATGATTTTGATGGAAGGCAGCAGGCCAAAATTTGGCTAGGAACATAAATTCTTAGTAGTTAGGCAACAGAAATTAATATGTATATAACTCTGGCAAGTTTGATAAGCATGCTAATACAGTGGGCCAAAAGGATACACGGATGCAAATTGCTAAAAGTATAAAAAACCTCAAGTACAACTTGTTCAAATGGAAGCAGAAAACTTATCAGGTGCTCTATAAACTTAAAAATATTTGCCTGAGATTTCTTAGGTCTTCAGAGCTCTCGGTGGATTAAGCTTTGGATTGTATTCTATAAAAAAATTACCTCAAAATCAGCAATTAAAACTCTACTAATTTAACTGTATAACTTCATGGAATCTTTGCCTGTGTGAGAGTTATGCTGCACAAAGACTGTTTCTGCTGATAGAAGGAAATTATTTATTCCTATGGATACTTTCAGACTCATAATGGGCTTCAGTGTGTATTTGAATTTCTGAACAAAAGAAAAGGTGCCTGTGCTGCTGGTGCACCATAACCCATCTCTGTAAGAGCTGTGTTTTACTCTGCTCCTCTGTGCTGGGGTAATTTTTTGCCTGAGTACAGAAAAAGAGTTTTTGATAGGTGATACATAGAACTTGCTCAAAATGGGAGCTTTCATATGCTTGGAGGCCACACTCTGATCTGGAAATTGGAATATGAAATGACGAGTATCAGGAGAGAAATCCCCAAGTTACAGAACTTAAAGAACCTTGAGCTTTGTTAGAAAATAATTTATTTAATAATAAAACATCAACTGTCTGAGATTAGGAAGAACCATTTTGATGTAGTTTATTTTTTAAGATATTCACTTCATACAGCTGCATATTTGTTCCTGTCACTCTCTTCAGTATTAAATTTCATGTCTCTAAATGGTATGAGCTCGTTTTATTTTCCTCAGTCAGAGACTTTAATGCTTATTTTATTGATTCATGCTAAAAAAAGGAAACAATGAAGAGCTTCTTCAGGATACTTGAAATCTGATCAATTCTTTTTTCTTTTAAATTGGAAATATAATATACCTATTACTCCAGGATATGTGTCTCTAAGTGCAAGTGGTTGCAGCATACATATTAATTTCCTGTTGTATTTCAATGTACAAGCTCAGCATCCATATTTTATAAATGCTGACACCCTAAAGTTAAGTAGGCTAACATGGCAGTTTTGAACTAGTAATTTATGTTGCAAGTAAGGTATTATTGAAGTCAAATAAGTGTTTCCCAACTCATGTTATCATGCACATATTTCAAATACTTGGTGCAATATTTGTAAGTACAGCTCCAGGACATGACAGGAAATTTTAGAGCAGGGGCTGAATTCCTGTCACTTTCTGTCCAATACTAATTTTAACCTTGTACACAAGATTAATATGCACATAATTAATAGATGAGTGACAAAACAAGGAGGAGAAGGCAAACAGAAATGGATTTCTTTAGATGCTGTCTTAGGACTGTTGGAACATATTTCTACCTTTGTTTTAACTTAATTTTAGGCACTAAGAGAAAGAACATTAAAAAATATCTTTATTATGTATCATGGGTAATAAACTAGGGAGGAATATTTAGTCAATACAGAAGGACTCAACTCTAAATTTCTGCTTCTTACACTCATTTCTGCAAGGTGAAATGAGATGTGCTTGTTTTCTGTTCCAAAGTGATTTCTATTTTATGCTGAAAGCATTAACAGAAATCCATAAAGATTTTGTGGGCGTAGAAGATATTTAGATTTCAGTTAATTTTTTTAAATAGCAGGCTGAATGCACATGTAGTACTAGGAGTTACAAATGAGCAAGGGAAGAACTGAGGAGCTCATAAGTGCCAAAATTCACAGTTGTTTCTGCTTGTCTGGATGTAGAAAGTAGGTGGTATTTTCTTGACCCCACCAGGGAGGGTGGTCAGGCTGAGCAGGGGAAATACTGACTCTTGCTAAATTTAAGTGGCTCAGAAGTAGGGGAGAGGGTGTCAGGGCTGTATCATACAAAAGAAAGGAGCATTCCAGAGAAAAAGTCCTGGAAATTTCATATAATGGACTTCTAAGTGTCTACCATTGGGATTTTTCTACTAGGCAAATGGGATTACATAATAGCATATATGTCTAAATTGTTGATTTCTGAGGACTATCATGCAAAAGCTTTTGTTTCATGCTTTGTTTTTTTCTTCTAGTAGTCTGCAGCTTAATTCTGAGAGTCCCGTGTTTTACAGATTGCTACTAAAGCTGCATTCCAGAAGGGTCATAGTTTGAGAATGTTCAAAGTATAATGTAAATGAAAAAAATAATGTGTATCTTTGATTGTATCATGAGGACAGGGTGCTTTTTATTGCATATTTCTACTCGCTCTGTAAATTCCTGCAGAACTTTTTTTTTTCAACAGCTTCCTTTATGTGTTTCCACACAGCTGCCCACCTTCTTTCATGCTGCTCCCTGTGCTTGTTTCATACTCCTCCTCTCCTCTCTTTACTCCCTTCAGACAGGTGCTCTAGGTCATCCCAAGAAATGACACAACCCCTGCTGGGGAAATTTGCACTCATTCCTGAGAGCTGAGCAGCCTTGGTGTGCCTTTGCTAATAGGGTTTTATAATCACTTTAGCAATAAAGAGTACTTTTAATTTTCTTATAAAATACAGCAGCCATAAATAATTAAAGGTTAAGTAAAGAAATTATTTTTAGACAGGTTCTTCATCATGCAGGACCGAGAGTTCTTTATTCATAACAATTAATGACAGTGTTAGTACGTAAAAAGGAGTGTAAAGACTGTAGTGTCCTGTTCTGTTTTGGCCTCTAAAATACCATCCAACTCTTGCACAATGAGCACAGAGATGAATGACTAAGAGTCACACTCTTAGAGCACTTCTCTTATTAAACTTTTAATAAGAACATCAGTAATTTGCACTAATGACTTCTATTTGTATTAGAGAAGACTAAACTATAAATTAGGAACTAAATGAATGCACGGAATAAATATCTCAGAGATGCTGCATTATGTTGTGTACTTTATTCTTTAATTGAAAATGGTATTTTAATTCAATTAATAATGATGATCATGCAGCAGAATGTGTTTTGGAGTATGCCTTATTAAAGAAAGGAAACTCAAACAATGGGGTAGCAACTGTCCTTCAGCACAAAGGGGCAGGGCAAGGACCCTTTTTTGACTTTCAACACTTGATGTCATAAGTTTGTTTCTGTAAATAAAGAGAATTATTTCCTTCAAACACAGCAGACATATTTTTCCTGGAATAAATGTAATTCTGTCAAATTGTTGTGAAAAATTCTGTTTGCAATCTACAGAACCACCCAAGGAAGACTTTTTTAAAGCAAATAATTTGTTCCCCTATATTTTCTATTTTCACACTCTTTTGCATGATTGTTTCATTCTACAACATTGTATTTTCTCATTGTTGGAAGACAAAGTATAGTAATAGAATTGCAACTGTCAGGAATACATTTATTGGCAGGAATAGTAAACAGTTAAATTTTTTTCTGACTTTTCCTTCTGAGAAATTTCTAAGTCCCACAACATCATTTCAGCTTCTTGCCATGTGGCTGATACAATGAGCCTTACTAAGATTAAGAAAAGCTCTAAAAAACACTGGAGGGTTTTCTTTGTTTTGTGTTTGTATTTTGAATAATAGGTGGCAAGACATGTTTGACATAAGACTGCAGAATGATTAAATCAAGGATTTGGAGTGCAGCTGCGCTGATGATATTTGGCAGCTTTATTGACACATTGTATTGCCTCAGGCTAATGATTTTTGCAGTTTTTCAGTCATTTCTTGCAGTCTGTTTAGGGAGAAAGCACTTAGGCCTCCTTATGAGCTGGGTTTGTCTCCAGCCAGTCTCTCACAACTTGCAGGGATGAACCAAAGCAAATGGCTCTGTTGGAGGGGAGGAACAAGAGTCCACAATGGGCCTCTTTTTGGCGCTTTAAATTAATCTAAGTTCTTATTAGGTCAAATGTTTTCATGTGAGATGGCCGTATTTTAATTTCAATTAATCTGATTATTTTCCTTCACAATTCTTCTCCAAATTTTATTGAAATTCAATTTAAATGCATATTTGAGCTGTAATAAAGGCATTATTCTACCAAGATAGGGTTAATGGGATCATTGCCCTAAACTTGTGACATTTGCAGACCAAATCCTGGTGCAGTCCATCCAAGGTGTGACTTGTCTGGACACTTCCAGGACAGTCTGTTCCCTGCCCTGCTATTCCATGGCTTTCCTCAGGTGTAACCCAGGCCAGTCTGTGCTGCTGCCTCTTTATGTGGCTGAGGTCAGGCCTCCCTTCCTGGACACAGCAGAAATAGTATTGAAGTAATAAGAGTATTTGCTATGAAAAAATGGTTTAATGTGCTATTAATTCTTTTTCTGGCTGTCTGATACACCTTGTCCACACGAATCTTGTGATCCAGGTGCTCTCCTTGTTACCTGAGACCCTTTTTGGGTGGGAAATAGGCCTGTGTTTGAATTTCTGACACCTGTGGCTCTGCTGATCACGAGGCCATTCCTGAGCCACATGGAGCACTTTTAAAAATAGTTGTTTCATGCCACGAGGCACAGGCATGTGACATGTTCAACAGAAGTCACAACAACTTGGAAGCTGCTGCTGCTGGAAGAAATGCAACTGATCCCGAGGTGAAATCGTGTCATTAGATATAAAATTCACATTAAACATCTCATCATTGCTGCTCTAGAAAATGGTTTTTACTCAGTGGTCACAAATAAAAATGCCAGCCTGGCAGGGGTTTGAAGCTTTTTCATTCCCTTAACTTTGCACCACTTAAAGGAAATGTTCATTCTGGTGTCCTGGCTTTATGAGTGAGTTTGAGGCCATTTGCTCTAATCTGAATTTTAGAAAGGCAGCATTCACTGTTGTGTGACAGTTCTCACTGAGCTTCCCTGTCTCCCTGGCATGTTCTGATCTTTAATGTCTGTAACTGTGCAGTCACCTGCCACTGAACCCTTACCTTTTCCTCTTCATTGACATGTGGCTTATCCCTTAGATGGGGAATAATTACACTGGAGGTAGCTCTGTGTTCCTGCCTCTAAGTCTTGCTGTTTGAAGGCTCTCTTAGGGAGTTTTCACAGTTTCAGACCTTTGTGATAACTTCTTGAGGTGAATCCAAGTACACTTAGATTGCTTAATCCCAAAACTTCTTTTTGTGGTATAATCAAAGTATTAAATTATCTTTCAGAAACATTTCTAATCCAGAATTCAAGATGTGTATTTGTGTGTAAAGCTTCCTTAGGGATTTTTTTTTTATGCAATAGTTTTTATTGTTATGAGTATCTTCCAGAGAGGAATGAAAAGAATAAAAATAGTCAGTTTTTTACATCCACTTTTAGCATATTAAAAAAATTCACAAAACATATTAAAACTGATCACAGAGGGGAGAGTGTTGTCAATACCAATCAAGGTTTAAAATGTTTTCAGTTCCCCAAAACACAGATTACATTAGATGGTTTAAACTTTGCTGACAACTTTCAAAAAAGATATCTCAAAATGTTTATATTTCAATCAGAAGGTTTCCATATTCTCTGGATCAATTTAAGATTTTTCTTTGTTGTATATCCTTGCCCACAGTTAAATACTAAAGACTTGGAAGTATTTGCTGCTGAGAATTTTGTCACTTTTATAGTTATACAGCTGATTTTAACATGCAAAGAAAGCATAGGTGACTTTTTTGACATTATTTGTCCCTCAAACTGCAAATAAACAGTGCATACCCTTAACTTCCTCATAAAAAACCCAAATAAACATAAAATAACCAAATAAAAATTGTCAACCCAACAAAACCAAACAATCCCCCCTAAACCACAAAAAAATGCTCAAATGATGTATAATAAATGTAAGCTAAAAATCCATTTCCAAATCAGAAATCAGCTTTTTGGTCAAATGACATTTCTCACATTCCATTATATTAAAGGATGAAAGCTCTGCCTCAGTTTCTTCCTCATCTGATTGAAAACTGAGTTAGTGGTGACACCCTCACCATGAACTTTCTCTGCAGTCAGTCTGCTTGGAAGAATTAGATGTAAGATTAATTAGATTTAAGGTTAAGAAACTGTCCAGTGTAAGACATTCCCAGAGCAGAAGTCTGCCACGTTATAGAACAGATTAACTTAACCAATTTTACTTTATTTGGTAGGAAAAAAAAAATCCCTCAATACATTATTTGGAATAAATTTATTTCAGCACTTAAATAAATGAGAATTATTATTTGAAGAAATCATTATTAGTCCATCTCAAATCTTGAGAAGGTGTAACTGAGATTTCTTATGTAACAGGATTACCTAGGAACTGAAATGTAATCCTTGTAATTATTTTCCTTTTCATTCCTAATATCCCTTCTTGTATTACTTAACATGTGAAGTGGCATCTACATTTGGGCTTTTTTCAGGACTAAAAAAACCACCCCAAAACCTTGATTTGCTCTAACTATGGTCTGTCATTTCATGAGTTTGGGATATTTTAACACTGAGAAATCATTAAAATGATAGCCTCAAATAAATAGCTAAATATTCAATCCCATTAAACAGAATTAAATGAAGTCTTTTTTCTGCAAGACAAAATATTGGTGAACTTGAAAATAATGATCTGATCCAATCACAAGCCATTGGCCAAACTGAGAAGAGAGAAGATTTTTTCTCTACCATTGGAAAGGTGGTTGTGTCACAGCCACTCTAATTGTAGGCTGTAACTAAAACTGTTCTGAGATTTGAAACTGTTTTTGTTAAGACTGAATGTGAAGAACTGTGGAAATAGTTTTTACGAACTCTAACATACTTTGACAACAGTGGAAGTTTTAATAACAGTGTACTCTGCTGACAGGAATGAAAACCTCACACCTGTATGTTCCACAACATCCTATATTGCTGAGGTTTCGACCAGTTAATTGTATTTTAAAGATTATTTTACATGTTTTTTTAAGATAAATACCCTTAATTTAAAATCTTCAGTCAGTTTTGTGCTCTGACCCTTCAGAGCACTCCGTGGTGTACCTCACAAATACTTTCCTGTGCTTCCACAGTGAAATTATTGGTAATTTCTGGTTTCATATTTCTTTCATGGGGTAAAATGAGCATTACAAACATGCTTTTTCAGAGATTAATGCTTTTACTCAATAATGTCCGTATCCTCATGAGTCCTCAGCAACTGAGACAGAAGAAAGGGAAAGGCTGAGGTTTGTTTGCTGTGTGGTTGCATAATTATTGTGTGACTAATGGGGAGAATTGTGCTCAGTAGGACTCATTTCACAAAAATTGGACTTTTATACAATTTGTTTACTCAGACTGAGTTAAGTTGCCCTGACTTTAATGTTTGCCTGAAAAGCTATTATTTCTCCTCTTAGTACTGCCAGTTACTATATTACAGTTATTAGAACGTGTGCTTTATGTGTTTTTATGGTGTCAGTCAACATTATGGAAAGTTGTCTGGAAAGATTTTAAACCCAGAGCATTCTGCCTGAGGGAGTGCAGGAAGACTGATGGCCATGTCTTTGGAAGGTCATTAAGAGGATTTCAAGGATTAAACCCCTTCTTTTTGTCTGGGTGGAGATTAGTGGAGGAACCTGCACCAGTGGGCATTTGGTGTAATCAAACCTGACTGTGGAGCTCCCTTTGTGAGCTGGACAAAAGGGAGCTTAGTGCTGTGCCTGACCCAGCCAGAACAGGCTGTGTACAGGCAGGAATGACAAATTCTGAGGAAAAAAAAAAAAAGAGGGCAGGCCTCAGGGAGGAGAGTCTGTGGTCAAGCAAGAGACAAAAGAAGACATTGTTATGTGCAGATATAGAATCTGTGGGGACAGGCAGAGAATATAGGGAGAGATTAAAAATAGCAGTGGTTTAGTTCATTCTCAAGTGAGATGCTCGTCTGTAGCCTTCCCACTTTGCAAATCTGGATATCATGTAAACAGGACAGTGTGTGCTGCAATCACATCAACAGCACAGGAGAAATCACAGAAGAAATTGAGATACTCTGGTTCTTCTGGTTATTGCCTCAGTAACGACTGAAGTGCAAAAGGCATCTCTGATGGCTGGGGGGAGGGAGAATCTTTGCCAGGTCAGGAGTTTCATACAGGAAACTACTGAAAGAAATGCTAGAAGGTCATGGGAAGGTCTTTAAAACCGGAATAATCCGGAAATAGAAAGGTCAACTGTGGTACTGAACACAAATGGCTGAACATGGCTATTAAATCACCAAGTGGTTTAGGTTGGAAGAGGCCCCTAAAGATCATCCAATTCCAACTCCCCTGCCATGGGCAGGGACATCTCCCACCAGAATTTGGTGCTCCTCTCCAGTGACAGGGGTTAAACAAAGAGAGGGTCAGGCTGTTTGGGATGCTCTGCAGTGCCTGTGCTCCCAGAGGTGTGTGATGGAGAGGAGTTTTGGTTCTCCTTGTGATCTCTGCCTATTGCTGAACACATTTACACAAGAAAAAAGGAAAAGCTCCTCTCCTTTCCGAGAGGAAAGTGCAGCTGTGTACAGTTTTTGCAAAAAAAAGTCTTTTTCAGAAGCAAAGGTTGAGTATCTCAATTTTTTTCTCCGGTACAAGCTAGCTTGAAATATCTTCCTCTTCAGTTGCTCAACCCTCTACAAATGACTTGGAACAGTTTGAAGTTTTTAGTTAACATCCTAGTAAAATGTTTCTGTTTGGAGTTACTAGGTGAAACCTCTGTCAACTTGTTTTCAGATTTTTAAAGCTGATGCTGTTCATTGTGAATTTAATACTGAAGGTCCCTCAGACTTCTGTATCTGGGGAATTCTGGCATTTCTGGATTACTGGGACAGTGATATAACTCCCAACCTATGTTGACTCCTTTTTCAACATATTTTGCATGTCTGCTGCTGCTGCACCTTCATCTAACTCTTAGACACAGCCTGAAAAAGGCAACATTTTGCATGGAGTGTGGCTTCATTTCTTGCTGAAGCTGGACCAGGGGATTTGTGGTGCTGGCCATGTGGCTGAAGGTCACAGTGGAGAGTCTGAGGAATGTGTTTTATAGGTTTGTGATTCCAGGCTGTCCAGAGCAGATTGGCCTGGGCTTTGGTGTTGTATTCTGACATGGAATGAGAGTTTTAGAAAATTCAGTGTGGAATTCTACAGGCTTCATGACTATAAAGGAATTCTTAACTATCTTCTACCTAGAAATGTTTATTTTAAAATATACAGTAAAAAAAACCCCAACCCCCTCACTTTCAGACAACTATTTTTGGACAATACTGGTAAACCTAACTGATACTGGTAGTAGTGCTGCTAATACTTAACACCATTACAAATAAATTAATCTGCCTTTAGAATAAATGTGTTTTTTTACATGAGTATTGTCTCTAATATGTGCAGTTTCAGCTCATAATGTAACAATCAAAGTTCCAGTGAAAGGTTATCAAAGGTGACAGATCTATTCACATGATTTTCTAATTGAAATCAATATAATCTGTTTGTGTGCTCTCAGTAATGTTTGATGAAAAATATCCCCAGCCTTAGGTGGGACAAGTAAATAACTGAGATTCTCAAGCATTCCTCATTTTAGAGGATGCATTTTCCCTTGTTTGCCTAAGACCAAAATCTATCAGCTAAATAATCATTCCAAACAGATGCTGTTTATTTATTCTTTCTTTTTCTACTGTTTTCTCATATTTATGTATAAGAAGCTTTACTACTGTCTAAAAACTCATAATCTATGAAACCGATGAGGATGGAAAAATTCTCAAGGTGTAGAAAAAGCTACTGTAACAGAAATAACATTTGTCTCATTTTGGAATTAGGCACCCAAATTCACTGCCATCATATTTCAATAAAAGTGAATTTATAGAAGATGTGAAATAAGTTAATTCATATTTTCACAAATAGAAATTAGTGAACTATTAGCCATTCAGTGAACTTCTTGATCTTTCTGTTCAACTCTAATTTAAACTGGATATAAAAGTGTGAACATTTCTTCTTCACATATAATTTTTTTTATATTCATATTTGTTTATATCAAAGAATATGTAATGATTGTTTGCTGAAAAGGCTTTCAATGGAACACAGGAGCATTGAAGAAGGAATTATTGTTTCAACTGTGCCACCATTGCTGCAGGTGGCTGTCAAGGCAGTAAATTTTTAAACTTCTTCTTAAAACTGGTTATTTTGCTTTGCCACCAATGCTTTTACTGGAAGACTGTCCCAGAACTTGACTTATTTGAAAATTAGGACTTTTGAAAAGTTTATTATGAATGGTTTAAATGAATATATTCTTAAGTGTTCTTGATAACACCCCCTGTGGTTTACAGATAAACAGAATTATAGAAGAAGAAGCAGCTTCCTCCCCAAAACAGGGCCAGCTTGAAAGTTTGGTCAAATTGTTCAGGGCCATGTCACATATGTTAGATCTGGCTTTAGTTTGATAGCTCCTCTGTCACTGTAAGTTGTTACACTTATTTCAGCTGGACTGATACTTGTAGGATGCAATATAAAAACTCCCTGATTATGACACACAGACTGACTGGGTTTTCAAGAAATGTTTTCCCTCCATTATATCTCTCTTAATCTGGCTTTATAGAGTAGCTATTGGTTTTTGTGTGTGTGTGTGTGTTTTGTTATTAAAAATCTTGAAGTGTGGGGTTTTTTTTCTCTAATTAGAGAAAATGTGGATTTTCCTTATGCATTTCAAAGAGCAGTTTGGCTTGGAGCTAGCTCACCAAATAAAATCTATGTATGTTGCACAACACATACTGAGGTTTGTGACACTAAAGGATTGTCTGATACATCCATAAACTTGGTGAGCCTTTCAGGCAGAATTGATGCAGGACTATTGTTTTAAAATAGCAATGATGCTTTGACAAGCAGCCTAGAAAACATCATGGATTTTAGAACAACCATCGTCTGGTGATGTATTGATTTTATTTATTATTACTATTTTCTGAGGCTTTTTAATGTATGTATTGAGTGGAAATAAAGTAGTCTCAATGAAAGCAGTATTTCTTTAGCCATTTTAGGCTGGCTTTTTCTTCTCCTATGCAATAGGTAAAAACATTTTAAAGGGAAATACATATTAGAGAAACAAAGGTCTTTCATACAGTAGGATTACACCAAAGTACTTGCTAGAAGAATGATAGAATTTAAGATGTAATTGAAAAATAAAATGAAAGATACTTTCCATAGAATAGATAGGAAATAATGTTCATGACTTTGGAGTATACAAAGCAATAAAAGGCTTTCACGGGTGATTAAATGCTGAAACGAAGCTAAGATGTTTGATCACCGTGCAAGTAATTTATTTCAACACTATGAAACATGATTCCTATTATAAGACAAGATAAAAGAAGATACAACAATATTTTTCTTCTCTTGTGAAGGTCGGGTAGAACAATTAATAATGGGGGGACCAGATGGCTCAAGGGACAGGCAGTGGGCTTGAGATTGTTCTTTTAAATGTGGAACATATCAACAGTAAATAACCTTTGGTATCTTCTGTTTCCCTGCCATATGCAAAGCCAGGCAGTTTTATCAGTCCCTTTTCTCTTGGAAAGTGTTTGCAGCCTCGAAAGTCACTCTTGTGGTTGGCACACTTGATCCCCCTTCAGCAAAAAGACTAAAGGATGCAATGACAGTGTCAACTGGGAGTGAAAAAATGAATTTATGAACTCAGATTTGTGGAATTAGGTGTGCACAGTTGCCCACATACATTTGCAGACTAACAGACCATGTGTAAACACAGATGTATTCCAGGCTTTGGTTCATCTCACTTAAAATTTTTTGGCTCATATCCTGTTTTCTTTTGGGGATTTAACTGTTTCAAAGTAGTCTTTGATACAATTGAGTATCCGAATACCTGAGTTGTGAAATGTGATAACAACATGAAACCACCACCATAAACCACGTAGGTTGATTGACAGAAAGATAAATAGCTTTAGAGATAAATGTGTTTGGGGGTTTGTAAATCAAATGATAGAAAAGTTAAAATTCCAAAGCCTCTTGTCATTATAGATATTGGCAATAGTTTAAGAAATATTTTAATGCTGTCTATTTTATACAATTTCTGTTACTAAAAAACTCTTGTTGAACTTTCCAAGTCATAAGAATCTGTCCTGTGTCAGTAATCAGGACTGTGTGTGGAATCCTAATGGGCAGTGGTGTACACACTCATGTTACTACTCTGTACTGTTAATTATTCTGCTATATTTGCATACATAAATATCTCTAGTCAGAAAAATGTTCATTAATAGATTTCCTCCCCCTAATACTTTATTGGGGCAAAGAAACGGTTTTGCTTGGTTTTGTGCAGTTTTTCATATTTTAGTTTGCTTTTTACTTTCATTGCAGATATCCCCAGATTATAAATATTGTGTGTTTCTGTGACTTTTCTTATCAGTTGAAGAGCAAATTTTACATGTCAAAATCAACCTTTTTTAGTTAAAAAAGGGGAATTTTCTCCAAAGCAACCGGCATTGACACTGACAGCAAGAAGTATTTAACAACCCCCCCCCCCCCCCGATTCCTTAGTCCAGAAAAGTTTTATTGTGCAGATTATAATGTCTTGTGATAATGGGAAAGACAAGTTTTGCCCAGTCCAGAGTTCTGTGTTTGGAGTAGCTTCTACTTTGTTCATCTGCCTTATCCTGGTAATTATCAGAGCCTGAACTGTAGTAAACAATTCCATGTTTCTTGTCTATTCCAAACCTTGGAGCTGCTTAAAACTGATGCTGCTGCAGCAATGGCGTTGGAGATGAGTCATGGAATAAAAAACTTTGACGTGGAATATACTCAGCTTCTGTGCACAAGATCTCCAGATCTATTCCCTTCTACAAAATTCCAAATGCAAGAAAATTCACGGGTCAGTCTTAACCTCAGCAAGACAAAGTGATTTATTTTGTGCCTTTTCAGGTCTACCTGGTGCTTTTTGTTGTGCCTGTATATTTCTTAATTTTCTGTCACTTCTGACTTTGGCAAATGATCTGTACATTGTGCAGCAGTGACAGGTCCTCTTGTTAGATGACTGATGTATTTTGCCTTATTGCATCTCTATGATTTAGTATTTTATTTTTCTGTGTTAAATTGTTTTGAGTGAAGAGTGGCAGAGTGAAATGTTGGGGTTGTGAGTGTAGGCTTGCCTATGGTATTCAGCAGTATTGCTAAATTCTACTGCCATTTTCTAAGTGTGCAGCTCTGGCATTCAGTACAAAGCACTACCTCTGTAGTTCTTATGAAATATTGAACAAACTTAGCCATATGAAAATATTCAAAATGCCTGCAATAACTTTACTGAAAGGTTAAACCCTGTCTTTAATGCAGTTCTCACTTTTCCTGAAGGCTGAGATAAAAGTAGAAAGGGCAGTTTTCTTGATTCAGTTCACATGGCAACATGTTTATAAACACACTTGCTTCTGAACAGAAACAATTATATTTGAAAAAAAAAAATGCATTTTATTGTTGTGTGCCCTTTGGCAAAAAAAAAAAAGGAGAATCTGTTCTTAAACCAGTGCCATAATTTTCTTAGGCAAATGTAGGAAGAATGCAGTGTCTAACAATAGATGGAGGTGAATAATCATGCAGCTGATACAGTAATACCTCTGAGGGAGCCTGGATGGTGGGATCCACCTTTCCTTACTGCAGGTTTTGCATGAAGGTGTTACTTTGCCATCTGAATACCTAAAGTATTTTTCAGTGCAGCAAATTATGGTATGGAAATGACCACATGTGGTCCTTGCCTGGGAAGGTGGGCTTGCATCCCCTGCAGAGAGGGGTGACATTTGCACAAAACCCTTAGAAAGAGCAGGGACTCACTCTTAGCCACTTACATGAAATCCTTCAAGTCCAAACTTCCCGTGGTCCTGAAACATCAGAGCAGAGATTGTAGGAGAAAGAAATCCTGACTAGTAAAATATTGGTGGGAAGGGGAAAATCTGAAGGCTGTGTGTAGCATTTGATGGTTTGCTTGTGCTGGATTTGCAGTTGCCAGGTTCTGATTTCACCTGGGAATCTCAGCACATGCAGCCCGAGTCCTGGAATGTTCTTTTGCAACAATTCTGATTTGGCCAGTTTGAGGTCTAATGCCACATTCAAGTTCCTGTGGTAGATGAGTATCTCAGCTAATTTTAGTGCTCAAGGACATTTCTGCTTCCAGTTCTTCCTCCCAGCCTCTAAACAAAGATGACATTCATACTCGGGGAGTTCTGACATTCAGATTTATTACGAAATTCTAATTGGAAATGACTATTTCTCAAGGAAAAGTAAAACCCACAAAAGAAGTAAGTAAAGAGGATAATAGTGCAGTGCTGTGATGGTTTAATTAATGTTAGGCTAACCTTAGGATGTCGCAAATGTCATTTTCTATTGGCTGCACTGGGACTGAGCTGGGTTTTAGCCCCCAGCAATGTGCGGGCGGTGGGTGGGCAGAGCACTCTGAGTGTTCTGCCTGAGGATCATGCTGCAGCTCTCCAGTGCCTCTTCTTCTCTTCCCAACACCCTGTGGCTCAATAGACATTTTATTTTCTTCCTTTTTTTTATTCTTTCTGTTTCCCAGTAGTTGCCCATGGCTAATCCAGAGGCTGACATTGGCATGGAAACAAGTTTGAGTACCTGATAGAAGTAGGTGTGTTTAATTAGAATATCTGAGTTAGCTGGTGTTAGGTTTTTGGTGTCTTTTTTTTTT
>VZTZ01018416.1:422177-432190 GCA_013400955.1 Drymodes brunneopygia
TTTTTTTTTTTTTTTTTGTCTTACAGATATATCTGTCTGCATATATCTTGTACCTAATAATAATTCTTAGCACTCTTACAGCATTTGCAATTTTCACAACACTGTACAAACATTGTTTAATTTATCCTACCTGTCTCCTGCAATGCACATATTGAAGTGGCAGCTCACATGAAAGCTTGGATCCTCCAGGCCTTCCTTTATGCTTTGCCTCTTGCCCTCAGAGATCTATATTTACCAAAATCCCCCAAAAATCTACTAATTCCTCTCTTTAAAAAAAAAATTACTGAAGAAGAAAACTGAGATCATGCACAAATATTTTAATTTTCCCACTTATATCCTGCTGTTTTACATGCTTTACACCATGCTTTTCCTCCAGACTATTTCTGATGTATTTTCTTCCCACGTGAAACCCAAACCTAAGCTCTGGTACTGCACCTCTTCAAACTTCCCTAACCTGGATTAGTTTTTGCATGAACTCCAAACAAACTGTGAGTTAATGCAAAAACCTGCTCAGTATTTCTTCTGGTGCAGCGCTGCCTCTAAGACACAGGGAGGATGACAAGGCATTCTCTTTTTTTTTTTTTTTTTTTTTTCTGGGGGAAGGCAAGCTGCCACCAGAATCTCTGTGGATCAATAAAGCACAATTTATGTAAATCGCAGCAGCTGTCTCCCTTAAATTAAACAAATGGAGCTGGTCCAGCACGCAGTACTTTAGTGGCCCTTTCCATTTTGGGCTTGCAGAAACTTTCCCTGAGCAACTGAGAACTCTACTCTTGCTTCACCTTGGGACTCTGGCAAGTTAAGAAGTGCAATTGCCTGTTTTTTTCTCATTATCTGTAGCTTAGGTCTGAAAGTACCTTCTGCACTATCATTTGGATTAATTAATTCACATTTTCCTGTGCTGTTTTGCCATTTTATCCATAAAACCGGGTCTCCAGACTGCTGTGGAGATAATACAATATACATGTCATTTCACTTCCATTACTCTTAGGGTCCCTACCAGGCTCTGGCATCATATTTGCTCTTATTCATATGTTCCATTTGAAATCTCATATTTGATTTTAAGATAATCGTATTTTCATGAAAGTGCACACAACTTCAGTTCCATCTTAGCTCAGTAAAACTATTTATCCTACTGTTATTGGAATGGAAATTATTGGAACAGCACTGGAAACTTGCCAGCTAACAAACACTGAAGCTTTGAGGTATTCAGTCATTTTGCATAATATGCTGAGGTAAATTTATGTAGACTTTTCTTGCAAATGGTAGTAATTTTCCAATTATTTTCTGCCCAACTAAAGATGTTTGAGAAAAAGATTTAAATGTTTTTATGAAATGCTAAAAAAGAATTTAATGTGGAAAGAGAATAAATTTAAAGGCTCACTTTAGTGTTCCTTAGATAAATGAGTGGAATACAAAGGAGAATGTCTGTGATATGGCTGGAGAAAATAATTTTTCTGAGCCTTTCCAGGCTCCAAGTGACTGTCTTGACTTTTCTGGGTCCCAATCCTGCCCCCTTTTTTTTTTGTCTTCCCCTCTAGTGATACCTTTCTGTGTCAGATTGCATCTAAGGATGCTCTTTATAGGTAAACTAAACACTGCTTGCAATATCTCACACATGAGGTTGTTCTTGGAGTCCCTTTGAACAGTTAATTTTTGGGTTTCAGACACTAAAGTGACTTGGAATAGATGAGACTGACCTTACAGTCCTCAGCTGGCAATCCTCAACTCAGCTTGCAAATCTCTGCAGTCCCCTGGTATCAGCTTGTTCTGAGCTCAGACTTGCAGAATTCAGGATCTGGGATAGACCTTTCCAAAAGCCCATCCTTTCCTGCCCTGAGTGGGAAAGATCCCATGATTACAAATGCACTGGGAAGCAGGAGCAGGTTTGCTTGTCCTGCCTGAGGCAGATCATTTCTGGGAAGCTCTGGGGATGGTTTTTCTCTGTAGATACCAATAAATGCATAGACAAGGAGGGATGGATGGCTCATGTCAAGGCTAAGAGTGACCTTCAAAGTCAGCCCAAGCTGACACTGTAGGCATAGATTAAAATAAGGAATATGTTCCAAACCATGTAAAACTTAATGTATCTTGAAAACAACATTTGTAAATGCAAGAATATAGGAAAAAAGGAAGATGGGATACACAAGTCTTAGAATCTAGAGCTCTGCTATGGCAGAAAACATCATAAAGGTCCTTTTAGTTTAAATTCCATCTTAAAATAAACTCGAATTTTTCCAATAATTGCTTAGAGTGATCATATATTTTTTTGCTTTCAGAACAGAATCATGAATAATGAAATAGAAATGTGTAGAAATGTTATTAAAACTAACAGTAAAATTGCATTTCTGTTTAATATAAATGTATGTAGCCAACAAAGAGAAAAACATTGATTATTCTTATACAATCTTAAATAGTTATTAAGGTGCTGAACCTTTTAATAAAGAACTAGATTATTTTCAGAGCAAACGCAAAGTAACAAAACCCCTTTAACAAATTATCCTTAGGAGATTGTTAGAGTTTTAATCGGTTTCTTGTACTTAAACTCATTTTCCCAGCATGATGTACACTATCTGTGGGAGCTTTTCATAAGAAATTCACACTATGATTAAGGCACCAGCTATTTCAAGTGAAAACATTGTGAAATGTTACTATTGTTTGGGCAGTTGGAACTGAAATGATTGAGTGAAGGATGATAGTTATGCTGCAGGCTAATTACATGGCTAATGTCTTTGCTTTACATATCAATAGATGCTTCTAGAGATGAGCAATAACTGAGACTCCATTATCAGTCCAATACAATGCACTTAAATTAGCCACCATTTATGAATACTATTAAAATAAGAGCTGGCTAGTGCTTAGTGTTGTTGCACTTGACATGTTTTTTGTTATCAGTCTGGAGATGCTGGATGTGGTATACAGGGGAGTTTTGACATAGCCAGAGAAGATGTTTTTACAACATTTTGCTGTTAACTACGGATTGATTAAAATCACAGGATTTTTCAATGAGGTAAAGAGATCAAAAAGGGCCATCAGAATAAAGGAAAAATGGCATTAGAGGTAATTGTTGCCTTTGCAAATGCAGTATAAATTAAGTGTCATTGGTGAGAGGTTTCATAGCCAAACAGTGAAGTTCAGTGGAGCAGTGCTAATGGATGCTCTGTCCTAACTTTTGATACAGAGTATCTCAAACTGACCAAACATTCAGCCCTGAAGTCAAAATGAAAGACATCATCCCATGTCTGAAAGTGCTTGCTGTGGGTTTTCATAGATACTTAAGGAGTTATTGTACTTGGTGAAAGGCTTAACACAGATTTTGTGTTAAGCAAGATATTGTCTCCTTGGCATTGCCTCCGAGTTCAGTGCGTGTGGGAAAAACCACAGGAATGTCGTGCAGGCAGCACATGGATTAAAAAGAATTAGGTTTTGCTGACAATATGCCTCTTCTAAGTGGCAGCTTAACTGTTTAAAAGCAAAGATTAAAAAGGTGGGATTAATTATTAATTCCTGCTAATCACAGAGTTCTTATTAGGCTGTTGTCCCCTCCTCTGCATTTGGGCAGTTCCTCATGTGGGACACTTCCCATCTTTTGACAGTGGGGCTGGAGCCTTGTGATATCCAGAGCTGACTGATGTCTGGTGACAGCAGGCTTTTGTCACCTACTTACACAGCATCTCTTCTCCAATAATGTACAATTTATAGACCAAACTATCAATCTTCAATACAAATATAATTTATGCAGTGCTGTATAGCTGTGTAAGCTGGAAAGAACTCGAAGCGTACAGTCAAATTTCAAAATGCTCTCTAAAGCAAATGCTCAGAAAAAATTATCTAATTAAATGGAATCAATTTATAGCAAATGCTGAAATTCAGTAGGCTTCAACTCCTTGCCTTAAAAGTTTAAAAAAAAAAAAAGAAGAAATGGAAGTGTCTCAGATGTGTTTGAAGAATGAGCCCTGAGTGTTTTCCTTGCTGCCCATGACACTGGGCAGAAAAAGATGTACATAAGAAAAAACAATCAAAATAATTGCTCTGTGGAATGGCAGAAAACAAGGAAAGGTGCATTGGTGGGATACACAAATGATAGACAAGTACTGTGAACCTTTCCTTGAAAAAAGAGCTGCTGTGCATGTATTTAATACAGAATTGTTTAACTGAAATCTTCATTTAAGACTGCTAGAACCGAATGATGATTAAATTATCTTTTTAATGTATATTTGATTAATTGTAGCATTGTGTTTTTGCTTTTTACAGTGAGGCTTAGGAATGTTAAACATTTGCTGTTAAAATTATCTTGTTTCACTTATGGAAGTAGATATTAATATCAACTGATTTCATTCTGCTTTTTTTCCCATCAGTTGTTTGGTTTTTAATCAGTTTTGTGTCATACCTATAGATAAATATGGCTTGTGAATGTAAGCTCACTTGCTGTCTAGGATGCCTAGACCACAGCAGCTCCTCTTGAATACAAAATTGCAGGTACAGAATGCATCCTTTACATCAGGCCTGAGTCTCAGGTAGAAGGCAAATGTCAATAACCTGTGGTATAAATGTCAATGTAGGAGTAAACACAGAAATGTTCCTTAACCACCTGTATTTTATAGGCACACAACTGCACGCATAAGTCTCAACTGAGTTACTTCTCTGTTTTGCCTAAAAATCTGTGCAAAGGGAAAGCTTTCCATTTTTATTTGACTTGACAAGAAGGATAGAGCAAATTTTTGAACACCTATGACTGCATTCCTAGGAAAGATTATCCATACATTTTTCCCAATAGTTCAGGCAGAAGACAAACATTCCAGTGCACTTCAAAGTCCTACCTTAAGTGCAGGTAAGTATTTACTTCATTTCCAGGTAGCATAGTTTAAATGAAATATTAAGATCTCATTTCAGTCCACAGATAAGTCTCTCCTGACCTGAAACAATACTGAAAGATATTCCTTCTTTAATGCATGTCAAACTTGCTTTTATTTAATTTCTTTACTTTTCACAAATGGCAATACAGCCTGTACCGATCTCCTCTAAAACTTCTACAGATTTTCTTTGTTCACAAAATTAGAATATATGAGAGTAAATGACCTCTACAATCCTCTGGATGTGGAGGTGCCTCATGCTAGTTAAATGTGATTATTGCTTCTCTTTGTTTATCTCATATCTGGTAAGATCACCAACTTCTGTTAAATCAACATCAAAAATATTTGTGGCCACCGTTTTGTCATGTGCTTCACAACCTTTGTCATCTACATTCAATTTCTCCTCTCAGTTTTCCTAGTAAAATTAATAACTGGATGGCCTCCAGGATCCCCTCTTGGAACGGTGTAGTGTTTTTACTTCATCATGGATTCAGCAGTGAGCGTTACAGTGAAACACGTAATAAAGTTTCAAATAATTTCAAAGCTGGTAGCATTGTGCACATAGTCAGGATAATTGGACAGAAATATATCTATGTGGCTGCCTAATGCAACTCCACACATATAGGTTTTCTTTTCCTGTGCCCATTACATTGACAAATGCATTCCTTTCTATCCTTTCCTGCACTTAAGGAAATTGTCCCCACCAACATGTTATACAGCTGTGAGTAAATTCCTGGCATGGATAAACATTTTGGATTATCTGAAATATTTTTGAAAAGTAATGAATTCAAGATGAGGCTTAAATTTGTCTGAATTGATTTTCTGGCAACATTACCAATGATGTGCATTATACAAGTTTTTAGTTATCATTTTGTTATTGTCATTTCCATGTGACCCATGTGTGGAGAGCATTATTGTTGCTACTCTTGTAAGCAATTGTTGGTGCTCATTTTCCTCTAGTTCTCATCTCTTTTGTAGGGGATACTTTAAATTCAAGAACACATTAAATTTTGCACTGACAAAAAATTCATGTGCTATATTATAGTCTTTAGATATTCAATCTATTGAGAACAAATATGGATGATGATGTCTGTCCTCATTCCATACATGTAGGTAAAAATTCTTCATATTCATGGAAGCAGTCATGGTGTTCCAGCTCAGAGGTGACTGTACTTCGGTCAGTTTGCCTCTGCCTGTTTAGCAGATAATTTGCTGACTTTGTTAAGAGCTGCCCAGATATCAGAATTCTGCTTTGTCTACCAGCTTGGGGGATCACTCCTATTTTTTCCCTATTTTGTTTTTTTGTATAAGATTCCCTTAGCCAGTAGCAGAATATCCATCCCAACATTCCAGCTCAAGGGATGTTCCAGGATGGTTTCCTGTGAGAAGAGGCTCAATCTTTGCAATGCAGAAAGCTCCTGGCCATTGCTGGTTAAAGAATCTTTTAATGACAGACCCCAGCCTAGCAGTGCTTTGCATGAACAAGCAAGGAAGTGTCACATCAGCTCCTTAATGCAAAGGGGTGATTTGTCTGGGGAGCTGGTGTGTTTTCCCACAGAATAACAATATCTGTGATTCATCTCCTCTGCTTTAGAAATACATTGACAAGTCCTATTGGCAAACATTTCTCACAAAGTCCAGAGTGGACAGTTGAGAGTTTGATCTTTGTGCCTGCCCTGGATCAATGGAATTGGCTATTCAAATGCCATAGGGTCCTTGCATTTCTTACATTTGTAATGCTCCAGAGCAAGACAAACTACGTCGGGCTTTATGGGAATACTTTTCAGCAGAATTAAGATCTGTCAAGGTATGGCTCTTGCCAGTGTTAGCTGCAATATTTGACTGCCAGTGTTTGTACTCACTGCTCTCAGTCCTCTAAGCTGTACAAATCTAAGTCCCTCAGTATTTCTTTGTATTTTAAGTTCTCCTACTCCTTGATCATTGTGGTGGCCTCCTACTGGCTCTTGGGCAGGTTTTCAGTGTCTGTCATGACCTGGGGAGGACCAAAACTTGACATCTTATTGCTGGTGGGTCTGATCGAGTGCTGACCAGAATGGGGTGTTTATTTCTCATTAAATTACACATTTTTAAGATTCTTGTTTATTGCCTAAAGCTATGTACTGTTGTTATTGTGTAAGTATTTACTGACGTGTTCTAATGTGAACATTGCTTGAAGGTGCTTTCGTATGTAATAAGAAATATTATTGCCACCTTAGAGATGGAGAGCTGAGCCATTCCATGGCAAAATGATTTTTGAAAGGTCATCTCACCCACTGAGTCTGGGAAGCATGCAGATATTGGCTCTTCCTTAAGTGTCACACAGAAAAGGTGCTAAATCACATGAGAAATCAACCAGTCTTCTGATTCTTTATAAAAAAGTATTTTTAAAACTATCTGACAGATATTAATGGTGGAATAGCCTGAGATCACACGTTGATCCTTTTGCTTCTGGTGCAGGTGACTACAGGAGTTCCTGTCATACCAGGATGACTTTATTGCCTTCCTATGCTTATAAACACAAATATTTTAGAAATTATAGTATCCAGGTATCATCCTTCTCAAAACACTTTATTCTAGTTCCTAAGAGATCAACTGTGACAATTAAACAGTTGCTGCCAGCCTTGCCTGTGTCTTTGGGGTGCAAACAGAGTATTCCAAAAACTCATCGGTTCAAGATTAACTCCTACTTTTATAATATCCAGAGATACACAAAAAAAACCCCCAAGCAAACATACAAACAAAAAAAAAACCCCAAAAAAACAAAGAGGAAGGAAGGAAAGAAGGAAGGAAAGGAAGGAAGGAAAGGAAGGAAGAAAGAAAAGAAAGAAAAGAAAGAAAATCTCCCCACACAATACTTCCTGTGACTGACTGTAAAATTTTAGTTGGAATTATCAGTGTCAGTTTGGTGAATTACTCCACTTAAAATAGAAGCAGGTCACATGGATTATAATAAGATTCTAAATGCTTTGGAGACAAGTGCTGAATGGAGCTTCACCCTACAGAAATACACTTGTCTACCAAGAAATAATTAGTTTCAGATTGACCAGAACTCTGGGACTGCAGCGCTGTGCAAATGAGTGTGGAGCATGCCAAACACTTTGGGTGTAACTCTACAGCACATTTAGTTCTTTGTAGCCTGGTTCTGTGGGTTGTAGCCACGTTCTGTTCCTCCCTGTACTGATAAAGTACAAACACCAAGCCCAGTGTTAGATCTGCCTTGCCCTTTTCTCCCCACTGTACCATTCTCAGGGCGGCATATGTGATTTCCATTTCATTTGGGTGAGTGGCTGTAGTTCACAAGACTCTTTCAGAAGTCTTTCCCTAGGTCTCCTCTCTGTATTTTTTGTCTCTTCTCCAAGCTCTGATGGGCAAGAGGCATAAAATGTCCACTCAGCTCCGTTTTTAATCTGAGTCACATTTTCTGATACACACATAATTTAATCATCATCATCAAGGGGAGCCCTTCTTCTCACAAAAGAAGTTGCCATTATAGTGGAAAAACTATTGTAAGTGTGGTGAGAGACCACGACCATCATGCACAGAAGGACAAATTACTACTTACTTAAGCAAGCTGGGCAGAATTTAGATTAAGGAGAGGAGAATAACAACAGGAAATTACTATTGAGAGTGATCATATGAGGAAAAATACTTGGTGAAAATTATTTTCATTAAATATAAATGTGTTAGACTCAGCAAGATGTATGTAACACTTCCCAAATAAAGTCAGCTTGCAATGATTGAACCAAATAAATATACATCATTATGCCTTTCTGATTAATCTAATTTAAATGCAAACTAAATAGCCGTAAAAGTGAATATTTTTTAGAAATCTCCACACTAAAAGAAAGTTTTATCTAACCAGACTACAGACTTAGGAGGTTTGCTTTCAAAATATGATAATATTTTTTGCATTTCAAGTTTATTGAAACTGATTCCTGGAGGAACACTTTTTTTGGCCATTATTTTGTAACTTCAAAAAAATCAGTTTGTTTCAGTGCATGAAGGTTGGAGGAAACATTGAGGGGAGGAGTTGAGATGTTTCTTATTCAGCTGTGTTAGGGTCCTGGTAAAGTCTCATTTGACACGGAGAATCCATCTTCGAAGCAGGTTAGGGATTGTGAGCAGTAGTTTTTCTTTTCTTCTTTCCTTTCCTTTCCTTTCCTTTCCTTTCCTTTNCTTCCTGAAACCTTCCCTTCTCTCTCTTCTTTTTTTTTGTGTTTTTTTTGGTTTTTTTTTTTTGTTTTTTTTTTGTTTTTTTTTTTTTTTGTTTTTTGTTTTTTTTTTTTTGTTTTTTTTGTTTTGCATATATACTGATAAAATTGGTGTAGGAGGGAATAAACAAAATATCAAGCATGGAAGTGTTTTGGGAGCACCAGTGTCCCACCCGGGTACCCCACTTGGCTGAATAAGAGGTGCCAACTCTTTCTTCAGCATCTGTCTTCCACCTCCACCACCAGAGCAGCCCTAGGGATGTGCTCTTTGTGCCTTCTCCCCTAGCTGGAATCATAGAATCATTTCAAATCATTATGTAGGTTAATTTAGTCATGTGAAATACAGAATTCCTGTGGCAAACCCAGGCTCCCCCACTGCTGTCCCAGGGCAAAGGCTGAAGCAGCCATCTCTTATTCAAATGTAACAATATTATTTTTGTTTTGAGAGCATTACCTCAAATCTCCCCATTCTCTTTAGAATTATTTAAAAATATTCTCAGCACAAGCACCACACATATGTCCAGTGCCAGCTATTATTAGGAATCTATTATAATAACAATCATATCAATAAATAATGCCTTTCTTTAGTCACAGTTATAAGATCTGAGTATGGTAGTTCTGCTTGCTAGATCCTGGGAAGGAAACTGCCCTCTCAGGATTTAAGGGGAGTCCCCACCCTCTGATTTATTATCTTTTAGCTGCCAGAGGCAGCCCTGAGGGCAACATCACCTCCCCAGACAGATCATATTTACCTATAATCCAGGCTTTAGCCCAAGATTGGGGTGTTGGTGCAGCTAAAAGTGCAGTTTCTTCTCCTGAAGAAGTGATGCTAAATAGATGAAAGAAGGGCTATGGAGACAGGTTTTCTGTGGGCAGGTTGCAAAGTGACAGAATCATTGACAGAATGTGCCAAAGGTATTATTTTCTTCATTTAGATTAAAAAAAAAAA
>VZTZ01018416.1:439307-503266 GCA_013400955.1 Drymodes brunneopygia
GGAGGAGGAGGAGGAATGTAGGTGTGAGGGTGTGTTGCAGTTTGATTGCAGTACCCAAAGAGCTCTGCTATAACTGGGGTGAAGGGTGCCCTGGTAACCCAGTGATGTGGAACTTCAGTCCAGACCCCGTTTTCTCTCACATTGCTAAGGGATTTCCTCACTTAGGCTAAGTCAATATAATTTCTTTTATGTCTCTTGCCATACTGGTGCTGCACTGTCAGCTGCTTATTGCACTGCCGTGTCAGACTGGATGAGGGGGACACACTTAAAAGGAAAAAATTTGAATTCACTTGAAAATGGCTATCTTCAGTGAAAATAGTTAAATTTAATGAGTCATGAGACTAGATTTCATTGGGTTACATAGACCTGAGCTGGAGGGCACTGGAAAATCAATTTGCATCTGCCCACCTGTCGGTAGAAGCCTTCCATTCCTGCTCTCTGGCATAGCCCTTTTGGGTGGTGCTGGTTTGAGGACCTGGGCTGTGAGGTACAAGAATTCTTGCAAATGAATATTTGAAGGCACTCAGTGTGTTTGAACATTTCAAACTGTACCTCCTCAATACTTGTGGAGGCTGCAGCTCAAACTATGCTGGATTCCTTGATGCTCGTTTGCCAGAATTTGGTCAAGGATTGCTGCAAAGCCTGAATTGCAGGCAGGCAAATTATATAAGACACTTTATTTCTGTCTGTCACTGTATCCATCACAAACACGGTTGACTGGGTCAAAATTCCTCCTCTAGGCACTGACAGAGGAGGCTGCTGCATTTTGGCTACTCCAGCAGATCTTTGTGTACTGACTTCCTAAACTATCACATCCCAGTTGTGGCTTCCATGTAGGGAAAAACATCTGATTTCTTAAAATGTTCTGGGCCCAGGAGCTGTGTAATAACTCTTTGGAGGTCAGGTACAAGTATCAAAGAGATATTTCCTCTTGTTTTTGTGGTGGTGTTGTGGCTTGGTTTTTCTGTTGGTGTTGTTGGTTTCTGGGTTTTTTTAATGTCTGTTTTCATTAAAGCGAAAGGTGTAAGGTCAATATTTAATGAAAAAAATGAACTTAGTGTTGTCAAAGAACAGCATATATAAAAGGGAAAAATACAGTTTAATGGAGTAAATGTCTCCTCTTTTAGGTTTACAGGAGATGGTGACAGTGGGAACTTTGCACGGTGGTACTTAATATTTACATGAGGGAAAGCTTGGTTTGTGAAGTCTCTGTGCATGACTTGAGCCACTTGAGATCATCTGAAGCAGATATAATTAGAATGATCCTCTATCTTTTTGTGAGGAGGAACAGAAGCAGAGATATTGTTCCAGAACTAAGGCTAGTATAACTTCTTGAGGGTTGTTCTACATTGTATTCCAAAGTAGTGCTTCCCCCTATCTTTAATTAATATCTATTTAAACACTATATTTAAATATTTAAATACTGTATTTAAATTCAAATAATTAAGATATTTGAATAAATTGAAATCCAAATATTTAATGTACTTAAATAATACCTTTATTTGCTGAAACCAGGTTTTATCTCAAACTTTAGGGAATCTATTTAGCCCACAAGAAACTAATTTCTTATTTCTCAAAGTCTTCCATCTGGAATGAATGCAAATAGGAAGACATCTTGAAATGAGAAAAAGTTTACCTTTGTGTACCCAAAGCAATGGGTATTTTATGCTCAAATGGAATTTTTTCATCAACAAAGCAGGGAGCTGAGTGTACCCATGGGCACTTACTTAGGCTTGTGAATGGAGTTTAAGAAACCAGCTGCTGAGCTGAATTCCTGGAGCCCAAAGTTTTAACACGTCAACACACATCAGCTTAGCACAACTTTAAAAGTTTTGTTTAGTTTTTCGACTGAGGAAGTTTGGGGCATTGTAGTGCTAATATACAAGAAATGTTCCACATGTAAAACCACATAACTTTACTCCAGGACTTGTTCAAACTAGTAAGAGTTTGACTGAGATGGACACTGGATTGAACACAGAATGGATATTTTTGTTTAAATAAACAAGAAACATATGGCAGACAGCTGAATCTCTTTCTGTTGTTTGTTCAGTTAACAGCTTCTTGAGAATCACTACATTTGTTATGAATATATAGATTAGGGATGAGATTAAATGGTCTTCAAACTGCCCACCCAAGTTTGTTCAATTCTTGGAGCAAACTGAGTAAGTTAAACCCTGAGACTGGCGACCAAGATATCTTAATTCAGAATATTTGTCCTTCCACATTTAGGCTGCTTTCCAGAGACTGGACTGGGGCTCTTTTTCCCCACCCTGGTTAGTTCATTCAGCTACTGAATCATTAGAGGTGTTTGAAAAGAATGGCTGAAAACTCAGAAATAAAAATGCATATTATGTATTATTTAGCAAATATTTATTTAGCTCCTACTAATACAATTCCTTTTATACGTGTTGTTTGCTGCAGGTGCAATGCATCTCTTTTTCTTGTATCTGCACAACATTAAAGACTTCTCCCTATGAAGAATACTTATTTTTTTATTCTTCTCTTGCCTTTGGCTGCTATTACAATATGGCATTTGTGGCTGATTGTCTTCTGCTGGAGTACATTGTGATTTGCTGCCATATTTTGGTGTCTCCTGGAATCTGTAACCCCCTGGCTGTGCAGTGCTGGTGGCTGTAGGCAGGCACACACTGCAGGGTGACTGAGTGCTGTTCTAGGTGGGTGTTTCAGCAGAGCAGCAGCAGCTGTTATCTCCCTCCAACCTGGTGTAGCATATTAACTACACCAGCAGTAAACTGAGGCCTGCCTTTAACCATTTTTATTCACAGTTTGTCCCCATTTTGCATTTGTGCTGTTGGGAGATTTCTGCTTTGTTTCTAGAACCATTTCATGTCTCACTCCGCTTTGCTTTGCGTCCTGTTGTGTTCTCCTCTATTGATGTTTTTCATGTTCAGTTTTTTTTCCCCTTCAATCATTTCTTTTTATTCTCCATTTAATTCCTGAAGCTCAGAGCTGTTGAGGAAGAGGCTGTACCTTTTGTCTGGCCACGCCAGCTTAACCAGATGCCTGTTTAACTTCGGCACCTTCAGTCTCCTGCCAAGTTCTGCTCTTCCCTCGTCCAAACTTTTGTCTCCCTTCTCCTACTGAGCAGCCCCTTGGACACTCCACATTTCTGGCTGAGTATTCCATGCAGTGTGTGCAGAGAGCAGAGCTCTGCCTGCCACAGCTCCCAGCACCACGTGCCTCATCTTTTGTGGTGCTTCAGAGGACCAAACCCTCTTTGATGTACCAGAGGGGAGGGGGGGAAGTTTTGTGTGAGTTTTACACACAGGCCTCCTCTCTGCCTTCCATCACAGCTATTAACATATTGCTGACACATGGATGGAAGCATTTCCTTTTTATGTTAAGTCTGGGCTATGCAAAGGAACTGGAAAGCAATTTATAGCCTGCTGCAGCTTGTGGCAGCAGCAAGGTATTTTTACAACTTTGAGATATTACCAAGTTAAATAAACCAGGGTAGTGATGAGGAGGAATAAAGTGAAAGTGGCTGTAACAGCTGCACATTTCTGGTAGGGAAAAAGATAATATGGGAATTATGTCTTACAGCTTAGTGGGGTAAAATGGGTGTAGCTGCAATACCTGAGGCCACAGCTGGGCTTGGACGTGATGGTGCATTGCTTGGAAATGTATATATTTAGTTACCCATGGAGGGTCTTTGCTTTGTCTTTGGCTTGTCCAAGTCATCTGTGACATGCAGCTGCATAAAGAAGTTTTAGATAGGAGTAATGCACAGGAAGTTGGGGAAAACTGTGCCAAATAGTAAAGTTAAATCATTTACCTACTTACAGTTTTGTTCTGTCCTTCAGTATGGCTTCAATGATGATATTTGTGTCAGCAGGATGGTTTGTGCTGATATCACTTCAGTCTGAGACAAGATGTGGAGCCTGGTCTGATAGGAGAAATATGAATATATATAATTTGTGGTTTTTGGTTGGTTTGGAAATATATTAATCATTCAGCAGATCTGTTGTGACTAAAAATGAAGATGTGTACACACAGACTCCTCCCTGCAGCCACAGTTTATGTTTGCACCTGTGAAGTCTACACCCCTGCCTTGGACCTGTGCTAATTATTTTTTTTAAATGCTTCTTAGAGTAGAAGTGTAAGTGCCAATTGAAATACTTATTCTGCTTTTTTTTCATCCTAAAATTGCATCCACTTAGAGAGGAGTTGGACTTTCATTGGTTAAAATCTGCTATATGAGGCAGTGTAAATTTTTAAACGATGTATGTTTTGCTTTTCACTATGAAAGGCAAGTTATTAAATTTAGCAGAATTTAGATAATCTGAAGAGATGGGGGAAAATGTATTTCTCTCCCTCCTATCCATATTGATTTATTGGAGCTATAATCACCTTATTTTTTTGGTAAAAATTATAAACTCCATTTTGTCTGTGTGTAGTGTCCCTGTTACTGCTCTGCTCAGTGTCTCCAGCAGGAGTTCTGTGCAGACTGAGGTGAAATTTAGCCTGTGTTGGCATATATTACAGCAGATTAAACCTTACTGCCTACATCATCATCATCATCACTTTTATTTGGTCATTTCACCAATTTTTTTTCCTCTGACAGAATGGTTCAAGTCTGAATTTCAATCCATGCCTTTGTTAACGACAGTAAAATAGGTATAAATCTTGCATTGAAGCAAGTGCATACTCTTGTATACATTATAAAATATGCTCACATATTTATAAAGCTTCAAGAGGGTGTTTAAATGACATGATGTGAATTTATCAGCAAGTGGAGCTTCTCCAAGTGAAGATAGTGGTTTTACTGTTTTTGATTTTTACTACAAGTTTTATTCAGAGAGAACATGAGAGTCTGGAGAGAGGAAAAGGAGAGTTCAAATTAAAAAGCAAAAATAAATGGCAGATCCCTGATCTCTTCTAGTGGCTTAGGAGTGTTGTATCTCCCTAAAACCCTTCTTTTCTGTGATGCCTGTTTAAAACTGGACAAGAGTGTTCTTCTGCTGTGACTGCTGCCTACAGCAGTGATCACAAGCATCTTGTCACCTTCCATCCCTCTCCATCTGTCCACCTTCCCCTTGTCTTGCAGATGGTGAGCTGTCTAGGGCAGGAGCTGTGGTTTTGTTCTCTGCTAACGCAGCATTTAGTGAACAGCACTTGGCACAATGGAGTCCTGGTCAATGACAAAAACTGTGAAGTTTTATGATGATGAAGCAAGTAAAATTGTCAACTTCATACCCGTTAGAAACTTTAGTTATGTAAATAACTAGTTTCCCCCAGAGTTTTTTCAAATATTTTACATTGCTAAATTATTTACGATAAACACATTGTCTTACTACTCAGCATAAATTTAAAAGATAATTTTAGCACGGAAAGAAAATATTCATGAAGAGATACCAGAGGCAGAAATAAAAAGTGATAAATTAATGAAAGTACACTGATAATGGCAATGGTCCAGATGAGAAATATCTCTCACCTGAGAGTTCATTTGGTATTGCAAGGATGATGTTGCTCCTGTATATATTACGTGCTGCATTTTCCCACCTTTGTGATCCAGGTACAGCTTGGGAATAGTGGAGGACAAGGATGTTCTGAAAAGATTTTGGGAAAAAAATTACCTTGAAGTACAGTAGGTGGTGAGGAGCAGGAACACAGTAGTGCTGCTGGGTGGTGTTAATACCCTTTGAAGTTTCAGTGGGAGCTGTAAGAGCAAGGGGGGAAGAAGAAATCAGGGGCGTTTGGGGTGTAATAACAATGAATAACCTTTAAAGAATTGCTACAAGACAGAGGCAGCAGGAGCAGACAGGAGAGCCCATGGCCCTGCAGCAAGAGCCTGTTCATAGCAAGGTGTGCCATTTTTGACTGCAGAAAACTATAGGCTTGCCTCGGGGAGAGGTCCCTCATGGAACAGGGAAAGGTTGTAACAAGATCTTTCTATACTGTAAATATCATATGTCACCTCCACACTGGGTCTTTTCTCTGCTAGTTTATGTAGACTGAAATGTCAACAACACACTTCTGCTCAGTTTCATGGCACTTGCACAAAATCAACTATTGCTAAGAAAAACTGGATTATGAGTGTCTGGCTAAAAATAATCCAGAAGATGATGGCTCTGGCCATGGCCCCAGAATCTAGTTTTTAATGCAGATATACTTTTATTGCAACATTTTACAAAAGACATGAAACATTTGCATTTTGCAAAAAATAAATTATGACAGAAATTGTAGACTCATTATATATTAATTATATTCTCATATACATATAATGCATTATGATTATAGATATTAATATATGCTCATTATATATTATATAATCATTTGTATTGTAATAATTTGGGAATTGATTTATTCCTAAAGGCATGGAGATAAAGAAAGACACATTGACCGAGCAGAAAACATGGATAATGTGTTTGTACAAATCATGAGGAGTTTTCAATAAGCACAGTTACCTGAAAAATGCTGTTGATGTGGACACACAACTAAGCTTTGCTGTCTTGTTCTATGCAGCACCAAAATGCAATATCCTCTGACAGGTGTTCTTGCTTTTATATCATTATCCTGGATTCTTGCATGAGGATTCTGTTCACTCAGGCAGTAATTATAACAAAGTAAGAGGTGGCAGTGCTGATTGTGGTCATGAAGGCTTTCTGTTTCCAAGAGGCAGGGTTATCTTTAGTCTCTGTAGGAATACTGCAGTTCTTTTTCAGATAGTCTTTGCTCCTGGGGCATGGGAGGCTTCAGAGAATCCCCACCCTGGTGGCACCATTCCCCCACACTCTGCAAGTCTGGCTGGAGCTGAGCATGTTTATATTCGTGTGTGTTTGTGATTCTGTCCTCCACCACATTTCTAAAGAGTTCAAATACCCAGAGGAAACATCTGCCTCTGGAAACAAATGGAAGAGATCATCTGTGCTGTGTTAGTCATAGAAATACATTTTTCTTTAGTTACTGGTTAAAATTCTTTCCTGAGCAATGTCAAGCATGTTATTGAGTTTGCTGAATTTCCAATCAAATTAGCTTTTGATCTTGGTGAGGTACAGCCCAGAGTACTTTTTTGCAATCAAATATACCTGAAAGTGAGTGCAATGGATGCATTTCAGCTTGATAAAGTTAGTTTCAGGAGGTTTCTGCACAATTGCCCTATCAGATAGATACATGAATGCTAGTTGTTTGTTTGTTTGTTTGTTTGTTCTTCATCTTATTTCCCAGTGGAATGGTAGCAAAATTTTGGCCTGGATGGAATGTCAGGAATTCTGACTGTCCAAATGGCAAACACCATGTCTTTTTGTCACTCTGATGTACCACCCTTTGTGCTCTAAGTGCTGCATGGTGCCTTCAGAGGCTGCAGAGAGCATTTTCACCTCTGCGCACTCAAAGACCAGGAGTTTGGCTGTCCTGCAGTCCTTTCATCACCACTGGCTGCAAATCCTCGGTGTGCATGGATTGTCAGTGGCATCTATGCTTGGGAACATGGAATATCTGGCTGGTTGAGCTGTGTTGCCAAGTTTCTTGCTCTGCCATCAGCACAGTGAGGCAGTAGTTCTGCTCCAGCCTTGCTCTTGAGAAAAGCCCCTGAAGATAAAACAGGGAGCTGACAATGAGACATTGAAACCTCCCAGCAAATTCTGCTCTGGCAATATCTTGTCTTACATTGTACCTTTCCAGTCTTCTTACACATCCATGGAGAAACCTGACAAAAGCCTTTGCATGTGCAGAGAGAAAGCAGTGAACCTTGATAAAGGTGTGTAGAAGGGAAGTTTTTGGTTTGTAGAGTTGCTGTCCTCTGTGTTGGGGACTACAGCCAATGATTCTCTTCATTCCCCCCAAACCTGAAATCAGAAGTGACACTGCACTGCAGAAGTGACAGATTAAAGCCACTGCCATGAGCACAGGGGGCACTTGTGAGACTTATGGAGCTGCCAGTGTGCTGGGAACATTTCCCTGGTTTCTCAGGGAGCCTTTTATGCTGCCCCTCCATGTACAGAAACAAAGAAATCTCCATGAGGAGGTTTAAACTACAAGGAATGACTGGACCTCAACAATTTACATTAATAGGAGAGCAGAGGGGATTTTTAATATTAGTCTATGGAGGTATTTAGGATTTAGGTATCACTGCAGATTGCTGTGGATTTCGTTGTTGGTTCATGGGGATCTCGGTTGTCACAAGAGGCTGCTGAAGAATTCACAGGCTATTTTTGCTCTTTAAATTAAAAAATTAGAAAAGACATTACACTCATGCTTTGCTTTTTCCTTCAGTGAACTGTGGAAGTTCCAAGATGGAAATGTTACTATTTTGTCTCTGGGAAGATTTGTTTGGAAGCTGTGTGATAATTAATATGAGTGATCTATACCATTCCTCTCTTGGTTACAAGCTGTTCACAAATTTTCTGAGTCAAAGCAACTGGAAACAACGGATCAATACGATTATTACCTTTATTTCTGCTCTATACTTACCTATCACTATTTTTCAGAACCTTTCCCAAAGTGTCTCTATGGTTGGAGACAGAGATCTGGAGAAGACAAAGTTCTTTGGAGCTGAAAGAATAGGTTCTGTCCAAGATGACCCATGATCTGGAGTTCTTGGGGTCAGCCTGCTTTTATCTGTCCTTCCAAACAAGGAGGTTAAATTTTGCTAGATTTATGGGAAGATCTCAGCTACATATGGAGAATGTCTCTTTTCCTCTAATCCTCTGCCAAGCAATGCCAAAGGGATACATCCATCATTAAGCACTAAGAAATGTTTTTGGATCACCATCAGGTGAAAGACTTGGAGAAACCTGGGAATACACCGAAGGTCAGAGCTCAAATATTTGTGTAACTTTACCATTGACTTGAAGACAGATTAATCAAGTGGTAACAAGCAGCACTATATGCCAGATTTATAAAGGAAAGAAAGAATATGCAGAGTCACTCTCCCCATTGTGAAGAAGCAGCTCAGCTATGAAAGCAGCAGATTTAGCAATGTATATCTCATATTTCAACTCTCTGGAAGATGCATTGCTATTTTGGGATATTATGAGGAAGCAGTATTTTCATCAGTTCCCAAACTGATGGGAAAGGAATTAAGTTCAAGTGAATATTCAAGTAGTTATATGAAGCACCCAAATGGACATTAAAGGAAGGGGGTCATCCATCATTAGTCCATTTGCCTTAGAGAAACAGAAAAATTGTCATTGTTTGGGGCCTCTTTTGCACACTCAGATACCCAAAATTCTGGAGCTTTATCTACGTAGGCTGATTAATTCTCCAGCTCAATTCACAGCCAGTTGCTGGCTGTGAGCCACTAATAATGGATTGCCTATGCAGTAGCCTTCAAAGAGAAAAAGAAAAGAAATTTTTATTACCACAGCAATTTTGGCTCTGCTATGAAAATGTATTTTACAATCTTTTGTTCCGTGCTCGAGCAGAATGCTTTGTCATCAGGGGGGTGTAGTAATAAAGATGTGGTGGGCAAGTGGGAATGCTGTGGGGTTTTAACTGCTCTGGGATTTTACCCCCCGGAAATGAAATCATCCTCATGGACATTGAGGGCCAAAAGACTCTGAAGTAAAAATCTGAAGTACTCACTCTACTTTATGGGAGGTAATTAACCTCTGACAAAATGAAATTGTTCCCAAAGAGGACAACACATGGATACCTGGAATAAATCTATTCACACCCTTCCCTCCTTCTTCTCTGCCTCTGATGAATAGTCAATATAAAAGCTACCAAGAGCAGCCCATTCACATGACATCAAACCAACAAATCAGGAAATCAGAAAATATCTGTGTTATTCTAAGTTACTAGTCCTCAGTGCTTTCTTTTTTGTTCTGCGTACAAAGCAAAATAATTTGTAGTTTTTCATATGTAATGACCTATGAATTATCCTGAAAGCAATGGTGTGATTAAATTTCCAAAATATTTTCTTTTTGTGTTCCTGACAACTGTTAATAGGAAACAACTATTAATGGGAAATATGAGTCCAAACTGGGACCACAGGTGACTGTTCTCCCTCACTTGTAACACTCTGCTCACTAAAGCAAAGCTGTTTAATTGGTTCCTAAGCACCTAATTTTTATGAGTGGGGCTTAAGTGCTGAAATATAGGAAGGCACATTTCCTTGTGCTTGCTATCAGCACAGAAGAATGTAAATGTAGTTCAAAGAAAATCCTAGAAAGCTTCCTAAATTATTCCCTCTTTGGAAAATGGAAAGCATTACCCTGTAATCTTTATTTTTATCAGAGAACAAAGGGATTTTTTTGGGAAAAGCACAGGACTCATTTCTGATTTCTTTTAGTGGGAGTTTCACAAAGATGTGAAGGAAGAAGATGTGACTTCCTTTTTTTTTTTGGTTGGGGGGGAGTTTTTACAATAATGCTTAAAATCTCAGAGATATGAGTGCTGTGGTGTAAAACATAGTGATACTTCTTACTGGTGTGACAAACTGAATTGATATTGTGTCATCTTCATCCCATTGATTGTAACCCTTGTATTCGGACATTCTGGTTCACTTCCTATAAAAAGCTGTGAAATGTTCCTGTAAAGTAAAGCAAAGCAATGTTTTCTATTTTCTTAACACCTGACAACAAACAAGAATATTAAACAATAACACTGTACTTTTGTCCCCCAGGCAAGATTTATGATCTTTAAAGGTTTATTCTCATGAGTCTTTTTTTCCTCTCTTTGAGTGAACATTAAAATGAAAGGAATATTTTTCTAGTTAGTTCATTGTCTTTAGGAAGCAACATAACATAAACTAAAACTATGTCTCTGCTTTCTTTTGAAGTACAAGACTTCTATGAAGTCTTTATACTGGTCTCTCTTGTTTGTATCTTATTTTCATAAAAACAATTGCTTGCAGAATTCTGATGATGGTAGGTGTTAATGAAAGTCAAATTGCACCAGACTGATATGGATAAAGTCTACAAAATATCATAAAAAAATAGAAGATATCATTATAGTATCATTACAGTTTTTATGTCTGATAAGGAAAGAAAAGGTAAATTGGAATGCCTAGATAAAAAGTATTTTAGCTCTTGTATTTATTTATTATAGCTATTATGTAAAAAATCTATCCATGGAGACTTTATTTAATGATTGTAATGGTTTAGCATAACATCCTGGCCCATGGTTCGGGGTTGGTGGCATGACTGCAGCACAAGTAAGTGTTGTAAAAATAATCAGAGTTGTGGAAGGCATAGTTTTAAAAAAAATCCCTCTTCCTAAATGAGATGGAATAAGTGATAGAAACAAAGTATTTCACTTACATTTCTCTTTTGTTTCTGTGTTTTGATGCTTTAGTGTTCTTTTTTTCTTTTATAACATATTTGACATAACTTTTACATGGTGCTTTGTTAATGGTGACCTTTAAAATGCGAGGATTCTTGCATTTAAGGTTCAAATGTGTGCTTTGGGTATTGAAATCAAATGGGAGATGTTTCCATCTACCACTGATGGGAGATGGTGCCTCCCTGTCCTCACCCCTGGCAGCTGAGATAAAGAAGAGTTTATGGCTTATAATAAAACCTTATGCTAATGAATGAACTTCAGTACTCGAAGGTGTTAAATCCACTTGCCAAAAAAAGGTGTCATAAAACTCTTCTTTTTCCATCCAAGGAGAAATGATAGAACAACTGAAAAATTAACCATCATTTTTTAAAAGCACTTTATCCACAGATACTACACATAAAAGTTACAGCACAAATCATTTAGGTGTTTTATCTATTAAATGGTTATGTATCTATGGCACAATTTTCTTTCTAAAAAAGCTGGAAAAGCTCACAGCCTTTGGCAAGGTATTTTAGCTCTTGATTCTCTCTCTTATGCGTGTGCAGTTTAATCTGCCTCAAAGGTCTTGTTCACTTAAGTGTGTGCTATGAATTATTCTCTCCCTATGTGCTGTGTACATGCCATGGTCTGACCCCCTCAATGGAAGCAAAAAAGCATCCAGCAGCACTGTTGTCTTAAAAATGCTCATTTGCATGTTTTATGCACCAAAAAGTGCTATAATACCTTCTTATGAATAAGGTGATTTTTTTTTTTTTTGGGTAATTTTAAAAGAGAAAGCAAAGTAAACTCTGGGTGCCATCTGGTAGGATATAGGAGCTGCAGGTAAGCACACTAATAATACTTAATGCTGCTGCAACATGCTGTGTTTTCAGCACTGTAGGCTTCAAGTGATGAATTCTCAGAACATTTCCTGTGCTCAAGGTAAATGTTACTAATCTCTTTAAGGAATCTTCTTGGTCTTGCTGAGAATAATACCTGTGTGCTTGCCAGCCCTGGAACCCCTAAAATCAGCTTAATATTGCATTTGCTGAAGTTTGTTCTTTCTCTGCCCAGCCCTTCTTTTCCTGCCTTTTTCAACAGCTTAGACTCTGCTCCTTCAGAGGGCCCCCACTGAAAAAAAAAAAAGCAGACAAAATTAATGATTTATTTTTTTTCTGAGAAATCTGAGTGAACACAAGGAAGTGTTGATTCCCTGTCATGGTGTAAAGAAAGGCAAATTTCCTTACTGCTGTCCAGACATTGCCCCTCAGAAACAATAAATGCTGTTCTGTGCAGGTTTTTTCTACAGTAAATATACAGACATATTTGCCAGGCTGGAATCCCTGCATGTTGCTAAGTTCATATTAGCTAAAAGAGACAGGCAGCAGTAAGTGTAATATATTGTCACAATTAATGTTCTAGCCTGTGACCATGTTTAATTAATTATTTGTATCACACTAGCAGTATGTTTAGTGTATAATTAATTAGCCCAGAAGCACAAGAGTAAGGAAGAAGGACTTGAAAACTGATGGTGAAAAGGTTCCTGGCAGATCATAGTTAGGCCTGTTCGTTCTGTCTTTCTTCACTGTGGAAGCCCTTGCAGTGTTTTTTGCTTTAAAGTAAACAAAATGGATCCCTAGGTATTTGCTAAAGAAATTAATGTATCATTTGCTCTGTGTGGGACATGGCATTAGTCTCGAGTTAGTGCAAGATGTGTAAGACAAGTGCATGAATTTTTTTGATCTCTGTGTTACCTCTTAGGCAGGAAAAGCATCAGCTCCTATTCAGTATCTGTCAGTGCTCCAAGTGGATGTGTTACATTTTTCTCACTTCCCAACATGACAGACACTGGGACTGTGGCTGTGTCTTGGTCTTTCTAGTTCTGGCAGCTGAATTCTAATACTTGCTCGGGGCTCTCTGTGACAAGCACACTCTTTGGGAAGGATGCAAGGAGCTTCCTCTGCCTTGGCACTTGAAAGCACTGCAGAGGCAGCTCTGCTGCTGCTCCCTGGGGCGGCTGGGCAGGGGGGCAGGCCATGCCCTTGCCTCTGTCTCTATCCCTTGACGTTCGTGTCAGTTTGCTGGGGCTGGGGAGCTGGGGGAGCAGCCTGCACCCTGTCCAGAGGGGTAATTCTGAACAGCACAGCACTGATGCCTCCCCCAGCTGTGCTGAACACGGACCTGGCACCTGACACAGGTGCCTGCTGAGCTTTAGGGCTGTAATGTGGCAAAACAGACCCTCCTGGAAAGATGTGGAATGCAAAACATGTGTAGGTTGAAAGTAAATACAAAGCCCTGAACATCCATGCAAAGTGTAGCAAACCAGGAACACCAAAATCAAGGAAAATCACCACTTTACCATATGCTGGGAAAGATTTTGCTCTATGAACAATTGGATCCAAGAAAATGAAATGCTGATTTCACTCTTTCCCTTGTGTTTGACTGGGTTTAACTGGCTTTCAAATCGGAGTCACCACGGGATGAGCGAGTCCGTGGTGATGCCAAATAGCTGCGCATGCACAAAATGTGACATCAGAACAATGTCCTGGGTGAGATTCCCACTGTAAATGCCACCTGGATTTGTAACTTCCTCGGTGCTGCTGAAATCACAACAATAGCATTAACAATTCCAGTCAGGCATAAGTTTTTCTGTCTCTGAATAGAGATCACTACAATGCTTACACTCTCTAAATACCGATAATTAGAGGCTGTGGCATAATTCTCTTCTCCCTCGACCTAAAAGCAGTCACGAGCAGAGTCAGTGCAGCAATTGGTTACTGTCTCAGAGAGCTAACAGAATGCATTGTGCCTACAGTGAGATCCTTGACTTGCATTCATTTGGGTGGCAGGATCTTTACATTACTTCTTAGGGTTTCAGGGTTTTTTTAAATTTAAATTGCACAGTCTCATGGCAACTGTTATTTGGAGGTGAACATCAGCAGATGTAGGGAACAGTTGTGATAATGTCTAAACAGTAGGCAGGAGTGGAACAGGAATGCCAAATTTTAAGAATATTCTCTTTTTTTTAGTGTTTGGGGAATAAAGGAATCTATGCTATCTACTTTGCTTATAATTCACTAAAATGGGTCAATGCTTGAGCTAGCAGTTGCTCTGAAATTACAATGACTGACTGTAATTAAGAACTAATTTGTAGTCATAAAAAAGCCAGATAAGGGGCTATCCACTTCATGAGAAATGAATATAATCAGGATAACTGGCACAGCTGGTGGCCATAGTCTGTCCTCAGTGAGAACACACAATTCCCATAATTCATAACAGGACTTATGTATCTGCCTCAGAAGGTGGATACTTAAGAAAATTTCCTTTAGGTTTGAAACATGAAAACTTACAGAGTGTGGGGACAGGGCTTGGGGAACGCAGTGCAACCATTTATTAACTGTACAACATTAGCATTTTGATAGGTGCCCGGTAAATGAATTGGGTAGATTTCTTTAGGTTTGCTAGAAAATGTCAGGTTTGTTTCAGAGGAGTTGTATCAAAGCTCGATGTGCCATTTTATAAATGTGAGCAGGAATTTGCTTCAACTGAAGCCATTCCTTTGTTGTATTTGAATTTGTGGACTTCTTTTCCTTGATATCACAGGCAGAGCTAGCAGCACTACCCTGTAACCTTTTCATTTGTGATATTCAACTAACTTCTGTATGAAAACAATCAGCTTTCGCTTTACTGCAGAAAATGTATCTATAAAACCCTGTTAACTGTTTTCCATATGCAAAACAGCAATTATGACCTCTTTGACTTAGCACTTATTCTACAGAAATAAGCAATTGCCATTTGGCTCTATTCATTTTGTACTTTGTTTCACACTTTCTTAAGATGTATCAGCAGACTTTTAATTATCCTGCAAATGATTCTATTAAGCATTCTCCTTGCATATTAAATGCAGAAGACATTGTTTTGAGCTTCCTTTTCCTCCTGTGAATAGAATGTGGGCAGACATAGAAAAATCAAATTATTTTACTAAATGAAAACAACCTGAGCAGAAGAAATCATTTTGAATAATGACAGCTTGGGTGAGAGTGTCACCATTTTCTATCAGTTTGCTCTGCATCACATAGGAGCTCACTTGATGGAATGTTAAAAAAAATGTGTCTAGTAAAAATAAGCTGTGACAGTCTCTAAGTAAATGTAATAAATCAGGAGGATTTTCAAAGGGAATAAAAAGTGTCATTTATGATGGTTACAGCTTATACGCCCACTATGATTCCTGTACTGGTACAGTTTATGCTCTCCCATGGTAGATAAAATTATTACTTGATCTGTCAAAATGGAGTGACAAAATTTTTGTGGGTAGACAGCTTATTTAAGAATAGTAAAGTTCTATTGTGTGTTTGCTATCCTAACTCAAAGTACTGTAGAAAACAAGAAATGAGGGAAAGCAATCATTGTTCAGAAAGTTGAAATAAAATTGGGAAAAAAAACGGTTAACAGCAAAAGTCTTAATGTTTTACCCACAGGAATCTGGAGAAATAGTAAACATACTGACATCTGAGACGTGATTATTTCAGTACCCTGTGAGACCTAAATTTGAGCAGATTTCCAGTGCTATAGTCAATTGATAATTCTCAGAAAGAAGTCTTGGCTCTGCTGGAAGTGGACTGGATTAATCACTCAGTTCCAGGTGTTCCCTGGAACTGGATTAGTTCTGAGAACTGACTGTGGTTCCACAGTGCTGGCTCAGATTTGCCAGACACCCATATGAGACCAGGAAATTCAGAGACATGGAATATTTATGCAACCTCGAGCACTGAATCATTGTCATTTACAGAAGTTCTGTTTCTCTACTTTTTGAGCACATAATCAGGAAGCTGCCAAGTCATGGTGTGTAACTGCTCTTGTAGGCAAAGGCATCTAATGCTGGAAAGCTTTTAAAATGAGCTGAAAACGTCTTATGGCCAGAATTAAAGTCAGCAAGGTATCAGAAGTAAATAAAGTGCATATGTTTTGACAGTAGGAAGGAATACTTAGCCTTTGGGATGGGTTGTGAAGAGATGAATTGAATCTGTCATTACTTAAAGCCTTTAAATTTTGATTCAGAATCCTTCTAACTCCTTAAACTCACCACAAACTACTGCTGAAACCTGAATAAAGGCCAGGCATACACTTCTGTACCCTTTTTTCTCTGCTTGCACATTTTGAAAGAAATGTTGTGGAGTTACACTTGCAGTGCTAAATGTGGAGTTGGAGTTCTGTGCTCTGTTAGAAATGGCATTTAGAAGATGAATGCATTTGCATATTTTCTGAAGAAGTGATCACAGTTGAAAGCAAAGGATGATTCCAACATGAGGAATAAGCCCCATATTTCAAAATTGGTACTAATTCCCAGCAACCAGATTATAGCAGTTCCCACTGGACAGCTGAAACCCCGAGTGCTCTGGAAGGAGCATGGCTCTAAAAATTTTGTAGTGACTAATCTATAGTGACAGGAACTCTCCCTTCACTGACAGAACAATTCCTTTCTCTCTGATATGGCGTTTTATTGTAGCTATTTCTATTCACACAGCTTCATGGAGAAGTCACTTAGCTCTGGTAAAGGAAAAGGGGAGTTGGGGGGAGAGGAAGCAATCAGAATTGGGAAACTGTTCCCTCCTCTTCAGATGAAGGACAAGCTGTGAAGTGAGTATCTGAATTTTCCAAAATGCTTAGTGAGATACTGCTTTGGGTCTAACCTCAATGAAGACAAGCTGGTTTTCATGGATGTCAGCTTACTCCTACTGCTTGTACAGCTGAAAGAATGTTTGGGGCAAGTTGAGTCAAACTGGACTTCTCCCCCTAAAAAATGGGTGTTCTAGGAAAAAGAAAACATTCCCTTGTACCAACAGAAAAGTCAGCATAGTGTAGTCTCACTGGGTGAACAGCAAAATTCATGACAAAAATAAGCAGGGGACATCAAACACACCATAGATTTTTTTTTTCAAGAGCAGAGTCTTCTAAATATAGATTATAGTAATTTACTTTCAAACAACTCATTTTCAGCATCTGACATGTTCATTAACCCCAGGTAGAAAAATTATTGTGGTGCATTAATTTTTCACCAATGAAGACATTAGTCATATTTGCAAGTATCATTAGTGTCTGCCACCGAGGTGGAAAAGTCTTACTGTCTCTCTCCAAATGGAGGATGCATTAGAATGTTAACTAGGGTCTGCTGAGTTCTGTGGGTTATCAACCCTTGCACGCTTTTATGCATTGAATTTTAATTAGACTTCTCTAAAAGTACATCATTAAAAGACATGTTTTATACGTGAATGGGAGAGATACGTAATCCTTTGGTAAAATAAGGCAAAATGTACAAGGATTTAGTGTAAGTATTCTGATAGTTCTTCTGACAGTAGGAAAGGTACAAGTTCGTGTATTAAACTGTGTGTGTGCTCAGCAATTATAAGAAGGAAATGAGATCAGAGGTATCAGAGTCCACTGGGGGGGAAGGGAAGGTTTCAAAGGTGCCAACAACAGCAGGTGAGTGAGGTCAGAGAGACTTGGGTGTTTTTCTTCCCACTGTGTCACAAGAAATCCCTTACACAGTACATTCCAAAAATAAAGGCTAAGAATGGGAAAATGTCTCTGAATGATCGGCTCCTATCTTTCTTAGATGCTTTTCTGTACATAATTTCTACTAGATGCTCACAAAGTCTTTTATTTTATCAAATCTTTGTTTAAATGGTTTTGCTTTGGATTTATCTATGACCTATTTTTTTAATCCTTCAGGGAATAGTCCTTCTTCTAGCTTTTGTTAAAGACATGATGAAAAGGAGAGCAAGTTGAAGCAATGTTGCTCTAGTTAAATTTTTTCACATTAAAACAATGCTCAAATTTTATTCCCTGAAGTATAAGGCTGTATATTTGTACAGTGGATAATATTTTAGAACATTGTGTAGTTAGAAGCATGAACGTGTATCTTACTGATGAATATGACTAAATCTTGGTCAGGAGCCAAGGGGAACTGACATTCCCTTTAGCAGTGCTTGTAGAACTTGTAATCAATTATTCCCTATTTCCCCAGTTCCATCCCCTTTTACTTTCATTGTCCAATTTCCACTGAAATGAAAGAGGGCATGAAGGAGCTTGATGCAGAACTGCAGAACAGTCAGCAAGTTCACTAATGGGAGTAATGTAAGGTGGGGGAAACCATACCTGGTTCTGTTCTTCCTCCAGACCACTCCAGTTTGTTTTTGCATCTTTCCTGATATTTTTCACTATAGTAAGAGCATCAGTCTGGCAAAAAAGGAAAAACCATCTAAAGAACAAACTATTTATAACTCAAAGTTATTTTCTGACTAATCTGTCCATTCTTAGTACAGCTGGGATGGCTCTTGCCTTGCATTGCTTAAAATTATGTGTCTTGTCTAAGCGTGTCTTTTCTACCTCAGTGGAGTAAGTGGAAAGGACCAGTCACTTCCAGAGACAATGCTCATTGTTCAGAGTCATGGAAGGCACCCAGATTCCTGGGCATGGGATTTCACCAGGAGCATGACCAGGGGAAGGAGGTGTGGTGCATCTCTGGAGCTGCCCATCTCCATGCTGACAAGAACAGGGGGGAGAACCAACTTAGCCTGGAGCAGTGATGGGTATTAAATGTTGGGTTCACAGTTATTGTCAGACCAGCCCAGCCAGTGGTGTCTGGAGAATCCTTCCACTGGATCCTTTCACACATCAAAACCACAGGCACCACCAAGTGATGTATCAACACAGCTCGTTAAGTAAGAAATAATTTATTTTTCCCTAATTGGAAGACTGCCCTGTTAGAGTGTGAGAGGTAGATAGTCCATAGTTTCCTCCATTGCAGGAAAAGAGTGCAATATTACCTTCTAGGGCACTCCTGTCTTCTCTCTGAATGACCTTTATGGAATTATTAGTTTGGATTGGCATGAGGAATGCCTAAATGTTAAATGGTGCAGCATGTTCTTTGGAATCTGATGGCAAACTGTGACACCAGGTATAAACCTTGTCTTCAAGAAGAAAATAAATTGTGGATTCATCCTCTCTTTGTAAAGATCTCCATTATTTGGTTTGTAATTTACTAATTTTTTACCACTCCTGTAAAATACATCTGATCTTTCTGATTACAAAAAAAGATTTTTTTCTTTTCTTGGTAGTGTAGGTGGTAGTACACAATGTGAAATTCGATGAGATTCTCCAGGGGGATAAAATATTAGAATTGGTAATGCAGTTTGAAAATGAAGCCAGGAATGCCCTTTGAGCCTTCATATATCAAAATAAAAGTAAACTTATTAGAACTTTGTTGCATTACTCATGGACTTGCCTTAATTGTAAAAACTTGGTTTAACTGATACTTAATTAGGCTTTCTACCTAAATTTTTTAAAATGAAGGTACTAAGTCTCATTTCTGATTATATTACTAATGGAAACGTTGGTTCATGTATCTATTAATTATTGAGCATTTGAGTGATTATTTGATCACATCACAAGTAGTTGAATAGGTACAGATGTTGCTTGCTTAATTTCAGTGCTATAATTCAGATTTTCTGAACATAATAATAAGTCCATCTATGAAGCATTTGTGTAACCATTTTTTCCAGCAGAGTTTTTCCTATGGAAAAAGTTTCTAGGAACTGGAAAGCTCACAGAATATTTAACCATTGTACAATTTAATGGCACCTAATGTTACTTTTCTGGCATTTACACAATACAAAAGCTATTTGTTGCATTTTCATTTGTTTGCCTCTGAGCTCAGCCATAGAAAGTTATTTTCATCTCGAGATAGTTGTATTATTTAAGCACTTTTTGTTTTGATGGAAATTACTTTTGTAGGCAGAAATTTACCGCTTTGAGTGTGATCAGGGCCACAGTCAGTCCGTAACATTCACTGCTGACATGCCTATTTCCTACCTGTCAGAATGAAATACTAATGGTAGGTCCTATGAATTCTGACATTGCTTTCTTATTTTTTTATAACCAAGGTCACTTTGCCTCAAGTTTACATTTGGCATGTAAATGGCAATGGAACTGTAAAAAGGATTATTTTCTTTTTTTTTTTCTCGCAGCAAATTTGTGCTGATTGCGTCCCATTTTAATATTTTGCATTTCAAAGGATAAAACATTGGAAAAATTTAAGTTGATAGATAAGGCTTTTACTTGTTGGAAAGCAGAAAAAGGTGGGTTTTCATCTTTATTAAATACACATGCTAAATCAGACTGGCTAATCAGCTGGTTCTTTTCTCAGTGTCTGTATTATTGCATTCATGTTTAAATGAAGCATTTGAAAGGTGTTTAAGGACTATTGTCTAACCCTTACAACATTCCTGTTCACAAAGAGTCTAAAGGAAGCTTTAGTCTCTGTAGGAAAGGGAAGGGATGGTCTTTTAGGGTAAAAGACATTGCATTTCCCTTGAACACACCAAGGCAGGCTTGCATTTCAATTCCCAGGGCCTATTTTCTACCGAATCTTTGCTCTTTAATCATCATTTTCACTATTGTCTGCCTGGAATAACTTTTTTCTTTTAGTACTCACGAGCAAGAAGCCTTGTTTGTGGCTCTGAAATGTGGAAGAATTGCACTCTGGGAAAGCAGAGCCCTTGTTTTATCTGCCTGCTTGGGTGTAGGGCAGGCAAAGTTTCTCATTTTGCACTGCCAGTGCCCTGCACCATCCCCTAATGGACTCTCTCTTCAGGTAGCCTGAGAGAAGTGACTCAGCCTGCTTAAAGTTGGTATTTTGGGGAGGTATTTTGGGCTGTGACATGTTTTCAATTGCAATTCTTGTGATCTTACATTGAGATCAGTCTGTGACACTGAGATGATTTGGTTTTGTTTTGTTCTGGGTATTTTTTGGGTTTCTTTAGCCAACTGGAATAAGATTTTTTAAGCATTGCTCTGACAAAAACATTCTTGGAAGTTGGGACAATAGGCAGGTTTTGTGTAAGTCTTTTATTTATTCCAAAACTATGAAACACTGTATTTCCATTGTTAAGGAATGCCAATAAAAGGAGTAGTTTTCATGGTGTAAAACAAGCTGCTATTGTGATGGAAACTCAGCAGCACTGTGCTTGGAATTAGAGTCTCTGGAGCATCAAAATAGATCTTAATAAACAGACTCATGGGTAGGTTTTGAAAGGGAAGGGTGTGATCTCTAGACTTCTTTGCAGTGCCCTCAATTTTAGATCTATTCCATTTTGCAGCAGTAAATTGATGGAATGATGCAGAGCACCACTCTCTTTGGGATACCCAGAAAGAAACAGAAGGCTCTGTAAACTGATTGTCTCTCATTCTATATAGCACCATGCAGGAATGTTCCACAGTTATGTACTCTGCAGAGCCAACTACAGCTTTATCACCTTTTCATAGCAGGTAGGATCATTTAAGAGCTTCCCACAATACAGGTGCAAAAGTTTGGACTGGTGGTCACCTCTCTATTCATTATTTTCATTTCATCTCTCATCATGCTACTGCTACGTGCAGTGTTTGATACTGATAGTGTTGCTTCTTGCATTGATAAGATTCAAATTTACTGTAGTTGCTAATCTCCTCCCTTTTCCATCACTAGATTACACATTTCCAAGCAAGGCTGTATTTCAGAAGGGTCAAATATGTTAAATAAAATTAATGTATAGAGGCAAAAATGCTTAGTTCTATGTATTCCACTACTGTTTTCAAATGCCATCCCAAATGCAATCTGAGCAGTTTCCCCTTCCATGAAGAGCCATTATTACATTCCTACATTGTGGAGCATTGTTGAACCAGACAATATCAATATGACCATTCAAATGCTCCTAAGGAAGGTTCAGAATAAAGGAATGAATAATTTAATAATGAGTATTTCTACTACTGCAACTATATCCCTTGCTTGAGTAAAATGTAAAACAAGCCAGGATCTTTCAGTAGTTCTGAATTAATGCTGACCTGCATCATCTCTGGTTTTGCCTACTTAGTGCTTTAAAACCAGACAAAACCTCAATATTTTTGGCAATCTTTTGGTATTTCAGATACTGATGTGTGACATAATTTTTGTAATTTCATCCTTATTGGAGAAATCCCCTGATTATATTTGAATTGCTAGATTTTATTTTTATTGGTATCAAAGGACATTTCATGAGCTGGAGGAGGCAGAATAAGAAGATCCTGTTATTGTCATCCCTTTTCTTTGGGCAGTCACTGGGACTTTGTGCTGCTTTACAGAACCAGCTTTGCAATACTGCTGTACAAGTGGTCACTGAGCCAGGCAGGGCTTTTCAGCAGACATTTTGGTCTAGGAAATAGCTTGATTGCTTCAGAATCAAAATTTGCTTTGGTACATTGAGATTTCCCTGCTGTCAGCAATGGAAGTATTTGTGGTGAGAGAGCACAGAGTTGAAGGACGCTGACTTTTGAGGTCTGCCCTCAAGTTTGCAGCTGGTGTTTGAGCAAGCCTTCAGCAAGATCCTGAGTGTCCCCCCTCACAAAGTGCATTTTGTAATGCTGGAAGACACTGAAGTCCTGCAATAGGATGTACAAAATGGTATTTTTTTTCCCAAGAAAAATTTATAAAGCCCACAGTCTTTACTGTACTATTTCTTTGTGCACAAGGAATTTTTTCGTCATATTTGATTTCTTTTTCCATTAATTCAGAGTCTTCATCCAGTTAAATCTAAAAATCAGTAAGAGGCTGAAAGTAAAGCAGAAGTAAGCCTTCTGGACTGTACTTACCTCTGTTATCTAGACAGAAGTGTAGTTATTAGATTTGTTTCTGTGTCTGTGTATGATTTGGTTAAGTCTATTATACATCTATAGTTTTAAGATGCCACCTCTCCTGAAGGAAAGCTATGTTTTTTCTTGTCCTTCTTCATTTTTATATTTTCTTTTCTTTTTTGGGGTGTGGGGAAGTCTAAGCTCAGTGTCGTTCAATGGCAGTAGCCTTGCAGGGTGAGAAAATCCATGGAAGGCATATAGAGAACCACTTTCCTTTTTTTTTTTTTTTGTTAAAGAAAAGGTCTCTGCTTATTTGCTTTTTGAGTAATAACGCAAAAGCTTCTATTGTAATGTGTGTACCCAGCATTGTATCTTTTCCCTTTCAGACAGAAAGAAATGGATTTATTTATCTAATCTGCCAATCTAACCTATGCAATTCTGATGTAGACATTTACCAGAGGTCTGAGCACTGTTTGTGCTGCTCTGATTTATAGAGAGTTCTCACTGATATATGGCCTTGATGTTCCTCCTCTTCTCTATTTTAGCTGTTGGTGGCTCTCTTTTGATTGTTATTTGTTAAGTCTTGTTACTGCACGGCTCTAATTATAGCTCCCATTATTTTTAGGGAAATGCTGAAATACAAGCTCAAAAGGGGCTTTAGAAGTGCTCAGATGAGAATTGGAGATGTGATAAGCACTCGTCAATAGGCTACTGGGGCTTTTCATTTACCATCATTCAAATAATAATTAGAATATTTAGATGCTGAGTACATATCTGAGGGAGAAAATCAAATGGAAAGAGTTGGAGTTTTTTAATTTATATATAAATAGAATATAATACAGATCTTCACTTGTGTGGATTGACACACAATGTAGAGTTACATGTATTTTGCCTTTGTTTTGCAGAGCTGTTCTTTACAGGAGGTACTGCATGCTTTTTATAGTAAATGAAACTGCTAAATATGGATTATGTAGGAGCAGAATTGGTAAAAGACCTGCAGAGTGGCTCTGTATTTAAATGCAAAAAGAAAAAGGCACAGTCTAAATCCTCTTAGTAGGGACAGTCTAAATCATTAATTCAACCTGGTTTTGACCATAGACAATTGTCAGAAGAACTTTTTGAAAGAGGCAGCATAAAAGAAAGGAAACCTAGTTGTGAAACTAGGGGGGACTATAGCACTGAATAAATGGTAAATAGGACGTAAAATGAAACATATTCTAGAAGTACCTGGAGTAGTCATCACTGTGTGTGTGTCAGAATCCATGTGAAAGCATTCCCAACATCCCATGTTTCAGGACTGGGAAGGCTGCCTGGAAGCCACACAGCTAACTGTGGTTGCAAAATGTCTAACTTTGCGTGGATGACTCCAATTCCTTTGCCATTTCTTCACAAGCATTGGAAGCAGCAGAGATGTCTCTTCCACACTGGTAGTAAGACCAACGATTTGCTGTGTTTTAAATCCCTGCCTTACAAAACATTTCTCTTTCGGAGCTGAAGCCTTGCTCTCTCGTGACTATTGACTCTCCATGAAGCTAATTCTGCAGTAAATATTTTTTCCTTTACCAATGTAAACGTTCCTGATTTCTTATGCATCTCACCCCCCTCTCTCCATGCCTGGTGATCTTCCCTATAGATCCCTTCTGTTTGGATAACTGCGTGCATCAGATGGCAAATAGTTGGCTGCTGGTTTACATGTTGCAGGGATCAATCCTTCACTCATAGGGCAATGGACTGGATGACCTAAGATATGTCTTTCATCTTTATTTTATCACTGCAAAATGCAAGTGGGCGTGCAAATCCCAGCTCTTTGCCAAAGCCATCTGCTCAAAAATATTGTACAAACAGACAAGGAAGGTTTAAACTAATTACAACTTTTGTCTGTTTATGAAAATTATTCTTTGCTACTGCGATCATATATCTGGGCTTCCTCTAGTTGTGTCATCTTTTAAAACCAAAAGATCTGCTTTGAGCACAAACTGAAGGCTTTGGGTATTTTTCAGAGATTTTTGGATGTCCCCAGTCCACTTTCTCTGGAAACTAGCAGTTTCTCTGATTGCCAATCAGTTCAATGCACTCAGCGTAAAAAGGCTGCACATATTTTCCCCTACAATATCACAGACAGCAATAGGGGAGGCCTAATCTAAGTTTTTTGTTAAATTGTTGCCTTTTCCTTACTTCTTCACCTTGAAAGGCCTGTCTCTTGGGAAGAGCTAGGATTCACATCAATATCAATTTTATCTTTGGCCTAGGAAACTCTTTACTTACACAGGATGGTGCATTTTGCCTGTGTTGAGTGGAACTTCATTTCACATGGGCTGGAGACATAACAATCTCCCAGGGTCTCCCAGAAAACCAGAGGATGGCCCTTCTGAACTTCCATGGGCTCCTCTTTCTCTCGGAGTTCGCTCTGCCCGTTTCTGATTTCCTCATCTGATCAAGAAATGCTTCTGGAGTGACGGGGGCAGCTTCCCCAGCTGGGATGAGCTGTCCCCTCTTTTGTGTGCCCAGCTGTCCTGGGCAGCCCTTCTCCATCCTGAGCTCTGTGGCAGCCAGATGAGGAGTGAATCCTCCCCCCTTGCAGGAGGTCACTGAGCTCAGCTCCGAGGCTGTGCCGTGTTACTGCCGGCTTTTCGGGTGACAGATGGGAAGCCATAAGCTTTGTCACTAAGTGTTGCCTGAGCCAGTAACAGTTGTATGTGCAGTTCAGGGTGCTGGTGCATTCAAAGTTTTATTTGTGTGTTTTGGTTGTGTTTGTGTGATATTGTAAAAAAATAAAAAAAAAAGGGAATTAAACTCTTTGCTGGTTAAAGAGAGAGCCCCTTAAAAATGGTATAGAGGAAAAGGAAAGCTGTTTATATATATATATATATATATATGAATTTTTAAATTCTATTTTCCCTTTCTTTTTCTTTTGGCCAACCCTTTATGACTTTCACCTTTCCAAGTAGTAGCTGTAAAAACATTTTTAGCCGTACATTGTTTAAGAAGCATCAGCTCCAGAGAAACTCTGTATCGAAATAAAAGGCTCACTCTTGGCTCAATGTGTGTAAGCTGAGTTTGATCACACTTTTAACACTCTCCGAAGTAATTGCATTAATTTTCCATTCCACGAGTCTGTATTTCAGCACGTAGAGATCTTTTGCTATCAAAAGTTCTTTAGGAATGGTTGAATTACCTGTTATTATGTGTATCCATGCTGCCATTGACTCCTTAGTCTCAGGGAGGCTGAACTGCTGAACAGTGCTAAAATCTGACCTTAGAGCAGGATATGTGAGTATTTGCTTAGGATGTGTGAGGTTGGTTTATCAGAGAAAACAACCAACGTATTTAGCTAATTATGGGACCATTTTTAGCATTGTATTAGTACATAATTAACAATTTTGCAACTAGCTCAATAAACAAACAACAATTAAACTTCCACATATGGCTTACTTTGCAAAGTTACACCGCCATGCAGAACTAATGGGTTTCCCACCACATGTTAGGAACAATTCTGTTATATTTTAATGAAACTGGTGGTTTGTCTGTTGCAGGAATAGCTTTACATTCCTATAGATATCAAATACAGTATTGGCTATGGGTTGCATTTTATTGCCTTTTACCAGACACCTTGCACTGGGATTTGCAGAGATTTTAGTGCCACTGAGCACTTTTTTCTTATGTTTTAATGAGAAAAATTAACTGAATTTGGAAAGTAGTCATTGCACCGTTTTGGCATCTTAGTGATAATAATAAGATCCTTATCTTCTGCAGGCTCCATGTCACTCAAATATTACTCTGCCTGGATATCCAAAAGGTCTTGGAAGCAGCTTAGGTTTTCATGGCTGGCAACTGTTTGAAGAGCAGCAGAGCAGTGTGGCTGGAATGGCACGAGGGGCAGGGCTGTTGGTATCCAAATCATGAATTAGTCCAACCTTGTTCCCAGGCACAGGGAATGGTTTCTGCTTGCATTGCTTATAATGCAAATTATAATGGTGAGCTGGCTGAAGGAGGAATAAGAAGTTTCCCTCACTAAAGCCATCAAAATGCATTTTGATGGATTTTTCCTTGATAAACCAATGACAGTCACTTCCTTCTGAGTGTTTTCTCCCTTTTGGTGTTCTTAAAAAAGTTGAATTATTTTGAAAAGGGAAACTTGTCATGAAGGGAGATTTGGTTTGTATTGTTTCATGTGCAAACTTCAGCTTTACCTTTACAACTTCCCTGCACTGTTTTATGCCTTATGACATTTGTGTCAGGTCTATTTTTGTTTCACAGTGCAGGCTATATTCTTGTACACTTCTGACTCTATGTCATCCCTCTACGTGAAAGAGAGCTGGATGGAGGTTAGGATGTTATCTTTTTTGAGGCTAATTAAGTTCCAGCATAATCATTACACGTAGCCTGTATTTTTTTGTTGAATATGAAACTTGCTTTGAGCAAGGGCTTGGCTGAGATAACCTCCCAGGGTTGCTTCTGACCTGAATTATTCTGATTCTATGAAAACAACAGTCGAAGGTGTGTGCTTATTGTAGAAAGAGACGTTTCATTGCCTAAAATTCTGTTTTTGAGAAGTCAGAGTTCATTGTAGAACATTCTGACTCGTGGTAATGGAAAATGAGATTTCCCAGAAGAAAACTGTAACTCTAACATGGACACAACTAAATACATGCTTAAAATTCCCATCCTCCAGCCTCCGGGACCTGCATCCTGCAGAAAATACCTGTTCTTCCCAAGGCCATGTAGCTCACAAAAGGCAAACATGTTTTTCTAAAACAGAGGCCTTTCCTCTTTAGAAAAAGGATTGAAATGAAGTGGAAGACTGTAATTTAAAAACAAAAGTCCCCACAGTTGCAGGTTGTGGAGAACCCATGCTGCATAAATTTTTTAGAACACCAATATTTCAGTGGCTGAGTTGATGGATGAACTTGGCAGCCTGTCCTCAAACGATCTGGGATTTTTAGAAAAACAAAAAAAACACCCTTAATGCCAGGCTTTAAACTGTATTTAATAAAAAATAGAGCTGTGTGCAATGTGCTTATTTTGCTTTTTTAGCTACGAGGCCTGTTGCTGCATCCAGCCATTAGCTTCTACCTCATTCTGTCAATACCCAGGATTGGACATACAATAAGGCACCCTGGCTGCCTTCAGGAGGATGCATTCTGAGGAGAGAAAAACAGCTACAACTTTGCCATGACTCTCTTAACTCTTTCTTTTCTGTGTTTGGCTGGTTGTGTTTTTCCTCTCATTTGATCTAGAGAACCTAAAAGGCAATTTAAACATGATCCAAACTCCCTCATGGGACAAGAGCACAGAGTGCTGTGAGCTCAGTGTTCATATTCAGCCACTAAGGAAGACATATGAGCTTACATCTGGGGTGGGTAAAAGGTCTGTGGGTTTTGTGTGCTTAAACTTCTCTGTGTGAAGTCGAAATAGATAATCCCAGAGAAGCAGGCAGGAAGGGCAAGGGAATATGAATAGGCTGTGAAGAGATCATGGCCTCTGTTCTTCACAGAATCATTTCCATTTCATTTTCTAAAGCCTCCCAAAGATGCAGGTCATCTGGCCTCTGTGTTTGAGAGAATACAGAGAAGGATTCTGCCTCCAAATCCAAGTCCTTGCCCACTATTGTTTTCTGTTCATGAGATTCCACAGATCTGCTTAAATGCAAATAATTAAAAGTCCATCTAAAAATGTATAATGCTATTTAAGATAAAATAATTCTAATTATTCAACTTCACTATATCTATTTCAGTTTTTATTGCCTTTAAGACTGTGAGATGCAAGAAAAAAGTGCATGAAGCAATGCTTTAGTAAATATGCAGGAAATTTAAAATCAGGAAACCAGTCCTTGATTGTGAATCCAGCTGTGCAATAGTTTCTTCCTTTCTTAAGTTGTTCTGAGTCACAGGCAGTTTCAATATAAAAATATACACATCAGGCTATAAATCCACATGCTTTCTTCACTGCACCAAGTTCTAATATGTCAAATTTTGTGCAGTCAATCAAGCTACATAACTTTATTTACTGGAGAATACTGAAAGCTCGCTCTCCATGTCAGTACCCAAAAATAATTACACAAAAAATAGTTTGACAGGAGGTTGGGGTAAGAAGAAAGCAATTTAATTTCTTTCCAGCTTAGGTTTCATGCTCAGTTAATTACAGAATTGTGGAATCACAGAATAATTGAGTTTGGAAAGGACCTCAGGAGATCTCTAGTCCAGCCTCCTTCTCAAAGCAGAGCCAGCTGTGAAATCAGACCAAGTTGCTCAGGGCTTTATCCAGGCAGATCTTGAAAACCTCCAAGGATAGCAATGGTACAACCTCTCTGTGCTCCTCTCATGGGAAACAAGTTTCTCCTTCCATGCCATCAGATCTGCTCTAATTTCAGTTTCTATCAGTTGCACTTTGTAGGCTCTGGGGTCTGGTGTCTCTTCTCCAGACTGAGCAAGCCCTGCCCCTCCAGCCCCAGAGCAAGGGTCTCACCCACACCCTCCCTGGTGGCCCTCTGCTCAACCTGCTCCAGATGGTCAATGCCTCTCTTGTGTCTGAAGGGGCAAAACTGGACAAGGGGTGAGTAGAGAGGAATAATTGCTTCCCTACATCCCCTGGCCATGCTCCTGTTCATATTTCCAAGGATGCTGCTGTCCTTTGCTGCTAGGGCACATGGTTCTCTTGTTCTCTCCCCAGCCAGGCATTTCCCAGTCCTCTGTCCTGGCAAGGGGTTGCAGGACTTTGTGTTTCTCCTTGCTGAGTTTTGTACTGCCTGCCCTTTTCTCCAGCCTGAGTGGCAGCCCTGCCCTTGGACAGGTTGACTGATCCCCCAGATCTGGTTCTCTCCATTTACAAAGCATTGCCATGCATTTCTAGTAGAGCCATATCTGCTGTATTTATTACAGTAGAAATAAAACAACACAATTTAGACTCGGTGTTTTGACAGTATAAATTTTTGTTTATATCATAGTTGTAAAGATGTGGAACAGAAAGCTTAATAAAACTTAACTAAATCATACCGGCAGTTAAAATACATAAAAAATGTCTTTGTGTGCCAAATACCTATTTTACTTGGGTTTGATTTTAATTCATACATCATGCTGTCCACATTCAATTACATTTGGACCCTCTGTGCTGGACTTGTTCTTGGAAAAAGGTAGATGCACTCCTGTCTGTTTCCTGAGTGTGTTAATACGTCAGTACATTGGCTGTAAAATATGTGGTGCTATCCATTTGTAAAATGGATATGAAAACTGTAAAAAGCAGTGGCTTGGTGCAAAGTCCTGTGGGGCTGGAAAAGGAAGCCAAATCACAAGTCCCATTCCACTGCCCAGGCCTTAGATTAATCTTCTTTCTGGCAGCTATTTAATTCAGAATAGATTTAGATCAGAACTTTTGTTTGAACACAGTGGCCATTTAATCATGCCAAAATGTTTCCACTGTTCCCATTTTTTCTTTCATTACATTGTGTGCTAAAGAAATTATAATCAGCAAAGCACTAGAATTATCACCTGGCTATCCTGAATCATAATGAAGTACTGTGTGGCATTTCACCGTTCCAATTCCTGATTTGTGGTTAAATTTGATATGCAGCATACTGAATTCACATTATTGTGTAAATATTCTCATTATAAGCTGTAATTTGCTTTTGATCTGAAAAGGTCATAAACATGCCATCAGTTATTTCATAGTAGTATATAACGATTCGTGGGTTTTTTTCTCCCCTCAGAATGGGAGGTATCTGCAGGAACTGTATGGTAATGCCTGGCAAATGTTGACTTTTATCAATGGCTTGTGTTTGCTTCACGCCTTCAACTCCTACATATTATAGCAGTGATTGCTGTTTCTGTTTTATTCTATGGTGGTTTAGTATTATGCTGGATATACTACTTTGCATAATGTTATCAAATTCCTGCTATTAGGCCTTGGAAAATATTCAGCTCAGATTCCAAACTGTTCTGAAATAATGGTAAGTTTAAATCTAATTTGTAGTCAATCATTCAAGGTCCATAAATGATTGTCAACCATCAATTTCATGTATCTTTAATTCTGGTTTGAAAAACAAACATTTGAATTTTATCTTTTTCCTGTCCTATCCAAAGTCTCTTTTTTACTTTTTCTTGCCTTACTATTCCTTCTGGTCCTGTCACAATCTCTCCATGAAATCAGAGTAATGACCGTGGTGCAGAAGCTTTTCTGAGAAAGCACCTTGGCATCTCATGAGACTTAGGAGAGGAATTTTTTTCTCAGAATGAGCCAGAAAGGAAAAGATGTAACAGGTCACTTCTTTCTCCTGGTGTTAGGGGAGGTAGCAAGTCAGCAAGAATAGGAAATAGCATTTTTATTATTTCAGTTCAAGTTATTGCAAATTGTGGGTGACTACTGCTTGGAATTGTCCCAAATCTGAATGGGTGCTTTATAATAAAGTGGAAATGCAGTACAGGAAGAGTTATTAAATGTAGAGAATCTTTGGGGCATGGCAGAGACACAGATCCTTTGTTTGGATTGCACAGTTCACTTCAGTTTAATTAGCCACCAGCATTGCATTTCTATGCTTGGAGATTAAACTGTGAGATTGAACAAAAATTAGCCACTGCCAAGGGCTGCCAAAAGCTACCTACAATTCAGGATTTGGCAATGCTGCCAAGCACTCTGAATTCCACCCTTTGGGCTCATGGAGAGGAAAGACATGGGCTGTGGGTTCTTCCCTGCACTGTTATGGAGCAGAAATGCCAGGTGGCACAGAGCTGAACCCTGTGCAGGGAATTCCTGATGGAAAGTTGTGGGGAGTTCAGTGGTGACACTTCCCAAGCTGGGATGGGAACCCAAGCCCCAGTGTTTGCATTTAACAATCCTCTGAGTCAAACTTCTCAGCCAGGCTCTACAACTCAGTTACTGATGGCTTTTTGGGGCTGCATGTAAGCTGACAACCCTTTAACTTTGGTCTCGTTGTTTGCACTGTTTTGGAAAATTCAGAATTATCAATAATCCACAATTATGAAGTTTAGTGATTAACTTGCAGTTTTGTTTTGTGACTTTGCTGTCTGTCTGGTGAGGAACATCTTCTGTATTTAAGGAGTTTTTCTGAAGATCTTCACATAATATGGCTCTAGTTAATTTCCATATAGGAACATTAATAAACCCAAATCACAGATGAGGAATGGCTGTGCTGGTGTCTGAAGTCAGTGTCCTAAATTCACTTGAATTGTCAGGTTAGCTGAACACATAGGTGCTGTCTTACAAATCTGCTACTCAGACATTTCATTACATGCCCTTCAAAATGCACAGGGAGGTGATGAGCAAGGATTTTAGTGTTACCTGAACTCTCTTCATACACAGCAGCAATTGACTGATGCACTTTTTTCCCTGCCATTATATACACAAAGGAGCAACACTTATTTCCTTTCTCAGAGTATGTTGAAAAGCGTTTTTTGTGGCTTAAGACAGCTACTTTTATGCACGTTTTCCCTACAGCCTCAGAATTTTGATGGAATCTTCGGGGATGTGCTGTGGATTTAATCTTACCAACACTGAATTTACTCCAGCCAAAGGTGTTTTAAAATCAAAAGCAAATACATATCTAAGAAAAGTCCCTAACTAACAGTTCCTTTCTCAATTAAAAAATGTATTCAAGAGTTCCTTTACTGGGATTCTCAATCTTTTGATGGTAGTGGAGTGGGTGTATTTACTCCAAAAGCCATAGCTGAAATTCCAAGACTGTATTTGCTGTGCATTGTCCAGAATTTTAGTGATAATGGAGATCAATCAGAGAAAGCCCAAATTTTTCTGGCAGACTCCCTTGGCATCATTTTGTCTGGAAAATCTTCATATGGCTCATAAAAATTCATTTATTTCCACTATTGCCTCAGTGGTAGAAAAAAACCCACATAAAATCCTTATCCTCAGATGTTTGTTATATATCTGGGTAAGGAAGTCTTATAGTTCCCATGGCTGTTGTTCATTATTTTAACCTCAACACAGAAATCAGTTAACAAAGAACAGTAACTTTTTTTTTTCATACTTTTATTCAGAAAAAGAAACAAATTATCTCCCTCATTTACATTTATATTTATTCCATGAGACATCTTGTCTTTTTTTTTTCTGAGGAGCAGGGAACAGATTTGTGTCCAGATAGATAGTTTATCAGGATCTGCCTTTGAAGGCCTATTAATTAATATGTGGATGTATGCCTTCCTGAGTCTGTTTAAATATGTCTTAAATATGTCTCAGCCTGAAGATTTACACTTCTGCTTTTATACAAACAGCATTAAAAAAGAATAAAAATAATAATTTGTAAGACCATTTTTGTGGTAAAGGAAATTATTTTTGTATAACTAACAACACAGGAACCATCAATTTTTGTAACTTTTTGCTGTGAATGCTTTCTAGCAATTTCATAACATTGAAGAGAAGCATATTAGTAAAATGCATTGTTGCTGGCTTTTCTCTGTTTATTTTCAGTGATGGATCTGGATGTAGATGTCCTTAATATGTTAAGGTTTTTCTAAAACAGGTGCAAGCTTTTGCTGAAGAGACTCGTGATGCCAAGCAGTGAGGAGAAGGATTGTGTCAAAATATCCCAAAGTCAGCAGGAAATTATTTTCTAGTTAGAGGGCCTGCACAAAGCTCAACATTTCAATAGTGCCTCATTTAATTCAGAATACATGTGAGGATTAAATACTGCCTAGGACTCCACTCCAGAGCTTGCAAAGTCCATGAGGAGGGTGAAACTGAAAAAAGAGGTTTTATACAGGCACAAAATTGAAGCTGGGAGTAAGTTCACTGACATTCAGGATAAAAGAAGTTGGTAAAATTTGTTAAAAGCAGCCTCCTTTCTCTATGTTTAAACATGCTGGTTAATATTCCAGCCTGGCTGAAGTCAGGAACAAGCTCCCACTGACATCAGTGGAGCCAGGACTTCACTCTCTGGCTGGGGGGGAAACTGTAGATCTTTATTTCTGTCTTTCTTTAGAACTCAGACTCCAAGAAGTTATTTGCTTTCCATTTGACTTTGCCCATGGGACATCTGCTTTTCCCTTTAGTAGGTGGAGATCAGTCCCTTCCTGGCAAGGAGCTGGGATCTTCCCCTGTGTGTAGAGGTGCACTCAAGAAATTGTGATTTTTCTTTCTATCCTTTGTGATTATATCAAGGGAAGATGTTTATAAATGTGCTATTTTTATTTGGAGTTTTGTTGAGGATGTGGTGTTCTGAATCAATATATCCATTTTACCATCAGTCACCACAGACTGCAGGTTGTTCTGCCAAGTGGCAGAGCCCAGCAGAAACCACCAGTGCTGGGAGCTCGTGGTGGTCACTCTGTGCACAGGTCACAGAGGAAAGTGGTTTGGGAAAAAAGCTTGTTGGGTTTTGGTTAATTCACTATATTAGCAATTCTTTAAAAAAATCATTTGTGGGGGTTAACCCCCTCAAACTGTCGAAGAGCTCTCAGTTTCTTTCAAGGCAATATTTATCCTATGATCAACTTTGCCTTTCCTTGACTTTTCAGCCTTCTTGCTCTTTTCACTCCATCTTTCTTCTTCACAGTGGCAATTTTTATCTTTCTTTTTTTTTTTTAAAATCCTCATTTAACATTTGGGTTGTGCCCGATGTTGCCTTTCTGTTTAGGAAATACGGAGCAGTCAGTATTCCACAGCTGCAAAGTTACTGCTGTCTGGAGGCTGACACAGAAACAGACACAGAGCTTTACTCTGTTTAAATGGAGATTAAAATTTTATGTAGCAATTAATGGTTAACTGGGGGTAAATGATCCAAAATTACCCAGCAGGGTCTTTGTTGAACAGAAACACTGCTTAATGTGCCTTGTTTACTAACAATCTGATGATGAGTGAGAAGACATTTCTTCTTGTATTCTGTCAGGTCTGTGTAGAAGGCAGGATGTGCTCCTGTGGAACAGCTCAACAGAGACCTGATGAAGCTGTGCCAGTTGCAATAAGATGCAGGATTCAAAAAAATCAGCTCCCTGTCTTCTGATCATGACGTGGAATGTGTGGAGAGCCAGAAGTTTGCTTGCCAGTTTGGTCACTCAGAACTTTCCTGTCCACAAAAGCAGTTTTCATTCTTCTTCTGGGCAACAAAAGCAATGTAGGTGCTGGTTTAAAGCTGGAAGGTTGGGAATGAAAATCCCAGTTCAGTGAAAAAATTTCTTTTGGCGCTCTCTCCTTGACTTTGGGTTCCAGGCTGAGTAGGATAAGTCCAGAGGCTGCATCCTGGTGCTGCAGCTGTGGGAATGAAAAAATATGGGAAAAGGATGGAGAGGTGTCAGCAGGCTGCACCTCCTGAAGGTGAAAAGGAGAGAAGGGGGATTTCATGAAATGCCTTTCTAAGCAAACTTTTTGTTTTGGAAAGTTTGCATTAATGGACATTCATGACTTGAGATTATTGTAGATACCTGACCACACTACAGTTCAGACACCTTTCTAAGGACATAATTTGCTATAAAGCCTATGGCTATAAATTTTGGTACTGTAAATATTGGGAAGAGGTGAATTTTGCCAGAAAGAAGTCCAGATCCCCTAAATAAATGCTTAGATTTAGAGATGGTGATGAGCTGCTTGTCATTTAGTATTTCCTCTAATTAGGAGGTATTTTCTTCCCCTCTTAAGCTTAAATACAGTCCTGTGACTTTAGTACAACATATGAAATAGTAAAATTTCCCCCCCAACACTTTCCACAGCAATCCAAAGTTATTCACAATAAAAGACTCCAAGCAAGTAAGAGTAGGAGTTAAGTCATCTGCTATGCATTAAATGTACAAATACTGAAAATTAAAATCCTATTTGCAGCATGCATCCCAAAAGGTTTAAAAATTGTTCTGTAAGGAAGAGTGGGAAGGCAAATGTCTCTCAATGCATTTTATATATGCTACCTGTGACAAGTGTTTCATAGACTTGAGGAATGGAAGGGAAAGGAATCCTGAGAGGGAAGCAAATTGCTGCTTGGTTTTCAGTCCTTGTAGATCTACTTAAAAATTAAAACAGGGATATACGATAAGCACTTTAGCTTATGTGAGAATAACTGCCAGAAAATTTCTGTAAAAATTAGGCTCATAATGTGCACAAGTATCCCGAAAATCCTGGTAAAAAATTGCAAATAGCCACTGATACAAAATCCGAGCGTGGGCAGATTACTCTGCAAGGCGACGAGCCATTTTGCATTTGCTGGCAGGAGCTGGCATCTGTTTTTAGATGTAACATCCTCAGTGTAGCTGAAGGGCCTCTCAGAGAGAATGTTGCTGGGAAGAGCTCCAAGCGAAGACAAAGCCAGGTTTGCAAGATGTGGAAGTGAGCTGGTGTTAGACTTGCACCACTCAGCAAGACCTACTCTGTGTGTAGTGAGCTCAGCGAGGTGCAGAACTGGCTCAGATCTGGCAGAAACGAGAGTCACTTGAGTTTGAGGTTGTCATGATCTTTTCCAAATAGCTCTTTGCATTTGCAGCTTCCAGGTGGGCTGGATGATAATCTTTTGGTCTTTATTATTCCTTCTTGGATGACTGGGATTTTCCCCTGATGTTCCTCAGCTTGACTGTGTGTGACAGTTCTGGCATTGTCTTGAGGAAGTCGAGAAATGGCACAGAAGTGCCTGAGCTAAGGAATCAGAGCTCGTTCTACGTGGTGCCTTTACTGACACCACACTGTTCAACAGCTCAGAAAGACAAGATAACACTTCCTTATTTTTGGCCTCGTTGCCTTGATCCAGTGCTCACATGCTGAGGTGGGACTGTCAGAGCCCTGACAGCTGGCATCCTGACACACACACACACATCTCTAGAGCTTATTTTTCAAACTAACTCCTCAAAGGGCTCGAGGATGTGAATGACAGTGTCTGCCAGGCTCCACTGTACCTGAGTCAGCACCAGCTGTCTCCAGCCAGAGAGCTATCCATGATTGTTTGTTCTTCCACAGGCTTTTCTACATGCAGTGTGGGGCTCACCTTGTGCCTGTGCCCTGGGAGAGCCAGCTCATGAAAAGGCAGTTTGGAATAAAATGAGCTGTATATTTATAGTTGCTGAGTATTCAACTGGTAATAAACCTGTCTTAATCCTTGAGAGATATTTCAGTAAGATGCTCTTTGGAACGATCTTGTTTAAACAATGCATCATTCATACAGATGCAAAAGGGGTGTAGAAGCCACCTCTCTGTCTGTCTGCAGCAGCAGAGCACAGGCAAGGTCCTCCCTGGCAGCCACAAACAATTCTCAAATGGTCATTATTTTAACATGTCACGGAAGTGATGGCCAGCTGTGTGTCAGGTGCTGAAGGCCTGGGCATGCACAGCCCAGGCCCTGGAATCTTTAGTAGGTGAGTGAAAAGAGACCACGAGTGCTGATATTAAAAGACCACACACATGCTAGGAGTTATTTTCTGCTTTTAGCATCACTGCTGTTTATGGGAAAAATTTTTCTGGGAGCATGGCATTTGGAATCAGAAGAAGTTGTGGCAATATTTTCTGTGGGAAGGGGGATACTGAAGTTCTAGCAAGCACACCACTGACCTGGAATTCAGACATTCTACTTTTAGGAATTTGTGATTTCTCAGCTGTTTTTTTATTTGGGAGAGGAGGTTTTGGGTGGTGCCTGTTGTGTCTAACATCCAGGGTCTTCCAGCTTTTGCAGAGCTCTCAATATGGTTGATTTGAAAGCCTGGCTATGCTGTGACCTTAATCTTTGATACTTCTCTAAGCTTCCACAGATGCAGTTTCAGCGTATTTATTTTTCTGGCTGACACACACTAACACAATACAACAATCCTTTCAGGAATGTGTAACTTTCTGGGGGTTTTTGCAGCCATTTTTTGCATGGTGAGGAGTTACCCTCCCTTTTTTTTTTTTTCCTTTTGGACTTTGTCTGGCCAGGTCTAAAGGGAGACATATCTCATGCAAATAAGATTTTTGCCATTACAGTAATTAAGAAGAGACAGTAACTAAAAGGCATTGATCAGTTGGTTCATCACAGTGATAGGGGACTGAGACTCCTACACACTCAGACTTCAGTACCCAAACAGTAAAAAACCAGTTTAGAATGACAGGCTTTACAGAAAAAAACCAAACTGGGGTCAATAATTTTCCATATCCCAGTGAAGCATTGGTATCTTTTCTTATAAAAATGACATCCTGAATGTAATATCTCCTTTTTTCTCCTGTAGCTGGTGATGAAGGCAGTTTGTAATTGCTGTATAGTGGGACTCTACTGAAGTAAATCCACTGGATCTTGTACCCCACTGACTTTTATTCTAAGTGCATTTCCAAAGAGTGCTTTTTAAAAAAGTCGCTTAAAAGCATGTGATCAATATTTCTTTGATTCCAGCTGCCAGATACTGATTTAGGTAGTTATTTTTATCTAAAACTCTTCAATCTGCCCATACAACCTAGAAAAATGGTGTTTGTGATCAGGGAGTTTCACCTTGGAAAATAAAAAGGAGTCTGCAACAATACTGGAAACACATTTGCTGAGCTGTAAGAATTCTTTCCTGGCTACAGACTGTCCATAAAGAAAGTATCTAATTGTACTAGACACACTTTGGAAACTTTCCCAGAGGAGTAATAGATAAGTTAACGGAGCACTTTTTAATTTTGCAAAGTGCACTCTTCCTTATAATTTACTTAATATAGAAATTTAATGTACTGCAGTTTACTGAACAAATTACATTTAAAGTATTTCAGAGTTAGGTGGAAAGCTCTGCTTTGGTAGCCAGTTGGACTTTATTATTTGATTATCCAGATAAGGACAAGCAGTAACAAAGTTCTCTGTCTTAAGTGGTTCCAGGGATTATCTCTCAACCATTACCAGTGTTAAATGCAGATTTTAAATTCCCAGGAAAAAACCCACAAAACAACAAAAAAGATTCAGTAGTCCTTTCCTGCCTCTGCACTAGTTAATGCTTAGTTTTCATTTGACCTAAGTCCGAGAGGATTTTGTATTTGTTCCATAACAGCTTTCATAAATGAACTATAACTTCATTAAACAAAACCCTGAAGTTATAGGAAAATACAAAGATGCTAGAAATTTGTATGAGCAGAACCAAACATCCTCTTTGTGTGTTACTGCAGCCCAGCTAGCTGAGGTTCTTTTCCATTTATTTTCCTGAAACATGACAAAAAGCACAATCCTGGATTAGAAGTAACAGCATATATTTTCATTAAGGCATTGCCACAGACCCATGATTCATCATGAGTGATACTTCTGTCCTGCCCTCCTGTAGGGCAATCATGTAATGTAACCCCCTCCCCCTCCATTTGTTTTTAAAATTATGTTAGGGTTTTGTTATCAGACAACAGGTCAAATGAGTGTTTGTACTTGGAATGACATAGACTGTGGCATAAATTATCCCAGGCTCCAGAGCAGCTCATTAAAAAATTTCATCTGTTACATGATGGAGCTGCACCCGCCTTCTGTGTCAGAAACAGAATTGTGTTCAAAAATCCTTTTCATGGAGGTTTTTGTCCTGGGATGAGCACATAGATCACTTGAAGGAGAGAATTATTTAAATTTTAGGAGAAACTGATGAAAAGAGCAGAATTCTGAACTGCTCTTGGAAATCTTAGTGGCTGAGGAGATGCACTGCTGTGTATTCTCCGTTTAAATTTTCCTGTGAATGGTTTGTCTGTCAGGAGGAGTTGCAGGAAGACAGGGCACCAAAGAAAAGGAAGTGTCCCTGAACCTTCTGGTGTCTGCTGCTGGTGTGTTCTGCAGATGGGAGTTTGAAGAACTTGATGGCATGTGGGAGAGGGTGGGATGAGGGAAATGCATGGCAGCAGACTACAGCACCAGACATCAATGAAACCAGGCCATCACATTAAGCATGGAACAATATTCTAGTCAAATTCACAGATTCTGCAATGAGGTAGAGCCTGAAAATCATCAGACTGAAGAATGGCTCAGAAGTTCCCAACTGGGAACTTCCAAAAAAGCCTGCACTGCAATGGCAATGCCTCCAAATATCACCTGCTCTCCAAGGGTCTCACCAGTACTGTTCCTCAGTTTAGTTTCAGCAGTTCACTGATTGTTAACCTGATGATCTTGTCTTAACAAAAAGCCAGTCTGGGTGACAGGAATGTTTCTGCATCTCTAAGGTGGAGGACTTGTGTAGTGCTTCATATCTGCCCTGTGCGTGTGTCCCTCCATGCAGGACATGGGGTCTCTGAAGGAATTTCACCCTTCCTGTGGTGCATCAGAAAATTCTGGTGATGAAATCTATTGCATGCTGCTGTGGTCCAGGGGGAAAAAAGGTAAACAAATGCCCTCCATCAACAAAAAACTGAGCAATGTTATTAGGGCAACCTCTCTTCCTAATCCTTGCTGAAATCCACATTTTGCAAATGGAAAATGTTGAACTCAGTTGATAGTTTTGGCAGCCTTTGATATATTTCCTTGTGAATACCCTCAGAATCAAAGCTTGGGGTTGGATGGTAATTGACTTTGTTTTATCAAGGAAGGTAAGGAAGGTGAAAGACAATTCACTATTAGACAACTCATGGCATTCTTGAAGAAGAAAGAAAATGTCAAATTGGGCCAAGGGTGATTTGTGACTCCTACATCTCTTTTACCAACTGGGAAAACAGAGATGAAATTGCTGAGAATTGGACTATCAGTATTATTTTTTTTATGAAAACCTGTGGAATTCTTAAAGTGAAACCCAGTAGTTTCCTGGCAGGTAGAGGGACATGGCTTGTGTATGAATAAGGGTTCCAAATGTAAATGATCATGGAAGCAGGTAGGCAGGATTTTCTCAGGGCTTGGATCTGGGCAGTGCTGCTGTCTGTGCATAGACTGATGATACCTCTCAGAGTTTGAATAGCTCTTTGGTGTGAGCCTTGATGGCTGGAGACAAAGAATGAAGTTTGCTTCATCTGGCACATAGCCTCAAGATAATATCAGAAAAATACTTTATGCTTCTGCTTCTTTGAAAAATGTATATGTGCCGTTCGCTTTTAGTGAAAACACATAAATGGATAAATGGGTAAATGGCCTCATGAGATTAACGTTCAATTAATGGATGATTTCTGCTATACAAAGATTTTTATTAGCATTGTGATTACTGAGAATAATTAGTCATAGAAGTCTATACTATTATCAAGCTGAAGAACATGACTGGATCTAATTAAAGCTAATGTGAAGAATTGGGTATTGCATTTTGACAAGGATGGCAATGCAAAATCCCATGCTCCTGTGAAGTATGAGCTTCAGTGACATCCTGTGGTCAGGACTCACTTTGTTGCATTGGAAGAAGGCATTTTCAAAACCTAGGGATGAAGACATGATGCTTTCTGAAAATCACATGTGAGGTGTGAGCGTGTGGGGCGGTGGCACCTTGTCCACAGTGACCTCCTGGGGACCTCAGGGTGACAAACTCAGCTTCCCTCTGGGTCATGAGGTGGTTCTTCAGTTCAAGGAAAAACAAAAGCTCTTCTTCAAGACCAGGGAATGGCCAGCTGGAGAAAAGCAGCAGCCAGTTGTTCTAATAGTTCCTCAGAAATGTGATTTTACCATTGGAATATTGGAACTAATTTCTGCCTACAGTTGTGGATTGAGATAGAAACACATTTAGATAGAGCAAGTTGTTATTATTCACAGGCATGAAGAAGATATTTAAGGTAAAGATCATCATTAATTTCCCTGTAATGACTAATGCTTTATATTCCCAGAGGCCTACCCCTTCTTTGATGAAATACCTGCCAAGCTTTGGCTCACACAGGGTTTTCTGCCTTCTCAATGAAACTCTGCTTGTACATCCTTCTAGAAAAAAATCTGGTGATGTTGATACAATGCACATGAAGTTGCTATAACAGAAGTGAGATGAGCAGGTACACAGATGATTCAGATAAAGTCACTGTCCACAACTGAAATTAAACTATTTTTTCTTTTTTAGGTTAGAAAGGCTTAAGTCAGAGTTTTATTGTATTTTTACCTCTATTTATACCTCTAGCAAAATGTTGTAAGAGACAGTCTCCTGCCTGTTGGGAAGTAATAAGTAAGATTCATGGGGAATTATCTCACAAATAAGCCAGTATGTAGATTAAATGGGCAAATTGACTTTTTGTTTAACAACTCATATTCCAAGCCATTATCCACAATGAATTTGACTGCAAGGGAAAGGAAATTCCTATATCTCAGTTACGGTGATAGAAAAATAATAATTTTTTAAAAATTGGCTTAGTGTTTGTTGCTTCTTTCAATTATTTTTCCTTTGATGTGCATGTAGTTGATACAAACTATCAATTGTTTTGTAGGTGAATAGTGGAAGTCATTTAATGAAACTGATTTTAATAGTTCTTCCAAAGACAATCACATGTGCATTCAAAGAAGGTTGACTTCTACCTTTAACTTTTACATGAACATTTTTCTTTACATTTCAAGAATACAATATTGGGACTGGCAATTGGAAGGGATTTTCTATCATTTCATGTAGGTTGCTACTGCTGTTGGGTGTTAGCAAGTGCATCTCTAATATGTGTTTGGAAGTTTTGAGACACAGAATTTTTAAACATTTTGTCTCTTTTCTAAACAACAATTGTTGCCATCAGCTATTTTTTCTCCCATGCTTTTCTCACAGATCTCCAAGAAAAAAATTCATATTTTCAACATCTGTGTATGAAGACAGAAAGGTCTGAAAGACAGACTTAGATATCTAGAAATACCACTCATCTCATGATTATTTGGTATTAAAATCTATGTGAAAGTGGTGGAATGCAGGGTGAACAGATTTGAAAGCTCACAACCCAGCAAATTTTAAAAATCTGCTTGCTCTTTGTTTAGATGGAAATTTCAGAGTCTTGATAACACATCAACTGTGAGATAAGCTGGAGGTGTGAAACAGCTCAGTCTCTCTACCTCCTTTTCTTTTTTTGTTACGACTCCTCCTTATTTTATTCAGGTGCATTTGCAGTCAGAAGACTCTTATCATATGTGTGCTTATAGTTGAAAATGACACACCTGCCCAGTATCTATGGTAACAAAGGCTCTCTTCAATCTCAGACTTCTTGGTGCTCTTTTCTGCCTTTTCATCCTCTGGAAGAATAGATAATAAAAAATATTTGTGACAGTTTGTTTTAATTTCTATTGCCATTTTATAAATTTTCTGTCATAAACCAAGCATCTTGTCACTGTAAGCTTTTCTCCATGATTACAGAGGACTGATCTTTCGTGGTGATGCATGGTTTTTGTTTTCCTGCTTGGGAATGTGATTAAAAATGCAAGAAATGGTAAAATGAACGTTGTCTTTTTAGAAAAGAATGCCGATGAGAGAGTTATGTATTACAAGAAGAATCCCTATAACTGCATCAAAGAATTCTGTTTCTAACATAAGGAACTGCAGATCTACAGGGAAATTACTTTAATCAAAATGATAAATAAACTCTAGTCCATTTTTTATTATGGAGAACTGATCCAATGTACTAAGCTCTTTTCTGCTCTTGATGAAAAGGGAACTCACAGTATCAGTTAGCTTGGATCACTCTGCAGTGAATCAATACTTCACAGAAAATAATTGGATTAATAACTTTCTCTTTATTTATAAACCCTGACAATTAAAAAGAAAAAAAAAAAAGAAAACATAAGGTCTGTTTTTCCTCTTAAACCTCTTACTCTTCCCAGACTTATAAGTACAGCCAGTATTAGCTAAAGGAAAGGGCTTCAGTACCATCTGTTTTGCCTTGTTCTGAGATTCTTTCAGCGAAATCAGAAGACAGCCTGAGCATATTTTGAGTTTAAGTGGTATTGTTTGTACGTTCTTTTAAATCAAGGTGAAGAGACAAGTCCCCCTGTGGAGTTCAAGAATCACTTAGCAAACCAGATCCTTGTCAGAAAACATAACAATATTCTTTCTTTATAGTGCACTCTATTCAAGGCTGCCTTTCATACGACTTCCCATGACATAAGGCTGCTATTCTTCTGTTCCTCCTGCTCTCCTATTTCTCATTTGACAAGCACCTTCCAGCAAGTGCAAACCCCTTCACTTCCAAGAACAGGCTTTCTATTAAAACGTGATGTAATCCCTGCTATATCCTGCTTACAAAACCTCAGTGGCCTAATATTCTTCCCAAAGGTCTGTGGGTGAGATTTTGTCCTCAGGAACATCTGTGTAAATCTCAGTGAGTTCACTGGAGTTACTGTAGATTTACACTCATACATAATTCCTTAACCACTGCATCATTTTAATATGATGGTGAGGAATGCAATAATTTAATGTTTTGTTCTCATTACGGTTCATCAAATTTGGATATACATTATGCTGGGATTTGTGTGAGGGCTTAAGGACAGAAACAAAATTACCAAAATGTTTTAATCCAAGCCTGTAAAGAGTTTTGCAAATGAAGGTGACTAACTTGGATAGAGCTGTGAAAAAAAACCCTCTACAGGGATTTAAAGACTAATATGTTCGAAGCAGTTGACTTGGGAGAACAAACTTTCTGCAGCAGTTTCTTGAACAGCTCTGATCTGAGCAAGGACACAAACATGCAGAAATGACCTGGTAAGGGATTTTGTGATGTTAGAAATGCAAAATAATGTTGAGAGGATTCCTGTCTGCAAAAACCCTTTAACCTAGAGGCTGAAACACTCAGTTCAGTGGTGGAAGGAAAATTTGGAATCTGTTCCCTGTTTGACTACAAGGCAGTGACCATATCTAGTGGAGATTTTCCTGAGATTTCCCAGGTTCTAGGACCAAGTTTTAATGGATTTCAATTAGTTAGCTTCTTAAGGCTAAAGAAAACTTTGAAAAATCAGACCTGCTAACCTGATTAAGCTGATAACATTTTTGTTCAGCTGTCTGGCTGGGAGATCAGTTATTTTCACATCTCCATTGCACAAATTATGTCTTTTACTTCTCTCCTACCCTAAGCTAAATCAGCCTTCCCCACTGCAGTTTGTTTCCCAGGTGTTTTCAGTGGCTGTGGAGGAAAGGATTAGGTCTGGACTGTGCCTGGGTAGGGTTGGCTGTGCTTGGACACCTCTCAGCTGGACCTGCAGGGGAGAATCCATTGCTGACAGGCAGGAGTGGGAGCTCACAATGTCTCAGGTGATGCTGCTCCTCTCCCCCTGGGGAGAAATTTGCCTCACACAGAGGCTGTTGAAGGCAGAATGTGTGAGGCAGGGCAGATGAAATTTTGTTTGCCACCTATGAGGAAAACTCTTCTATTTAGCCTGTCCTTTGGATGTGAACAACATTGATTACCACCTGATGCTTAATGTCTGGAATTTGCTGACCTTTGAAGGGTCAGCCTTCATGTGGAGGTAGACCTTCAGGGCTGAAGAGCAGAGGTTTGTGCATTTAGTTGTAGGTGAACATGACATGTACAGATATCAAAATATAGAGAAAATACAGAGTGCACATTATCACTCTCCTTTAATTTCTACTTTTGGACTTCAGAGTCCATGGAGGGTAGTGATAGCAGGGAGCAGAGGTCAAAAATATTAATAGGATCATTTAATGCTCTGAAAGAATTCTGTTTTTCAAGGTTATTCTAATATCCTAGTCAATAGTAATATCATCACAGTGTCTTCCCATAATCAAGTTATGCTTAATAAAATATAGTGCTGAATTCTCAAAATTAAAATGAAGATGGAAAAGGAGGGGAAGATTGTGATAAAGAAAGTTGTCATCATCATTTTATCAAATAAGTTCTACTGAACAATAGTGAGGCTCCACGTAGGTTCAGTGGCCTTGTGACAGAGGTGACCCAGAGATAACGTGTCCTTCCCTGTCACTATTGCAATTGTCCAATTGCTGGCATTTTCTTAAAGAGCTGGCAGGCATTTTAGAATCCATGGGATTTGCTGCTCAGAGGGAGGAAAATTCTCTTTACACAAAGCACAAAATCGTAGGATAGCCCAGTTGAGAAGGGAGCTTGGTGGGAACCATTTTGTGAGCAATGAGTTTAGATGAGATTATTTAGCACCTTGACCAATTGTATCTTGAGAACTTCCAGTGAGGGGGACTCTACCGTGTCCCTGGGGAGAAAACGAAACCTGAAGAGCTGTCCAGTTTTCCCCAGCTCTGAAATACAGGTGGAAATACTCTCTCTTGGAAAAGCTGCTTGGGAGAAAGTCCTCCTTTCTTACTTAGTCACTCTCTACATCCAAACAAGGCAGCAATCCACAAGGAAATTTGTGAAGAAGATGAAAACGAGTGGGGAAGAATCCAAAGGCTGGGAGAACAAAGGAAATGATTATTTCTAAGGGGAAGAGAATGTGATTGCTCAGGAAATAATTGCACTTGTTACTTAATAAATTATGTTTATTCTATTTATTATGTAGCTAGAACTTGTTTGGTGTCTATAAGGAAATAATTGATTTGACTTTTAACACACACTTAATGAGTTATAGAATAGCTTAGAAATCTTCACACTGTGAATGGAATTGTTTTCACAGCTGATTTGTGAAATTCATGAAGATGGGCCCAGAGTTCAAACCCAAAAGTGAACTCCTCCCACATTGGAGGTTTATTTGGATCATTCCTCATGCTCAGCCCACTTGTAGCAATGGGATTGAACCTCCAAGATGAAATTCTTCCTTCTAAGCTTCGGGGTGTTTGAGCCCAAGGTGCTGTTGAGAGGTTCCCTTTGAAATGTTGTTTTACAAGTGGTTTCATGGTGATTGGCAATATCACATCCCATCACACAGGAGAAAATGAGGGCACTCCCACTGCAGTTTGGTTCACACTACATTTCTGATGGATGCACTCAGAGCCTTGAATTTAAGCATCACTCTATGGTTTTACCTTGGTTTATTAACATGCAAAAGCACATAGAGTGTTTTGGGTATTTTTTTATTTGCTTGGAAACTACAACATGCACTGCATATTTTGCTGCATTTCTACTTCACTTTCAGCCTTGTCACTTTAAAAAGAAGGGGTAAAAAAAATCTCTTTTGCTGTCTCAAGGCCTTAAAACTTACTGGAGAGAAATGTGACTGTGGTCAGTTACCAGATCGTGAGTAAATGCTGATTCATTTAAAAGTAAAAGAAAATAATCCTTTTTCCTTTACTTCAAATGTGAGGGAAAAACTGGATATGGAGACTTTGAAGAAAAGGGTGTTTTTTTGTTCTCCCCCTACCTCCTAGCTGGTCAAGGCTGATTTGTAACTGATAGACTGTAAATTTTGGGAAATATCTATAAAGACTGAGGTTGCTTTTGCAGCATTTGATAAGAGCCTCTGTGACAATCAGATAAATGAGAAAACCTTTTTCTCTATCTCAATGGAGTATTAATATGTTGCACAATTTCATAGATGTAGCACATCTCTATAAGTAAATACCTTTAACCACGTGACCTGATTGTGCCAGTAAAAAGAAACCTCTTTTTAATGGGACTAGTAGATTGAAATGTTGGGGGTTTTGTTCCCTTCATTTTAAATGAAACCAAACAGAATCCAAGTGGGGGATACAGAGAGTTGAAGAGACTGACTGAGGGAACCTGTGTTCTCAGCATATGGCTACTATAAATATCATAAATGATATTTTTACCTGTTTCCTTTTATTGTTGTAGCACTTGAGGATCTGCAGACCATTGTGCCCACACTGCTCAGACACAGGGTAGGGACAGCTCACATTTCTTGTCCCCAAAGGTGTTGGGTTATCCAGTCAGTGCGAACAAATCCGGGCCATAGAAAGGCACCACACATTTGCAGCAGTGGGGGACATTCAACATTTGCAACCAATTTAGGAAATAATGGGCTTGCCCATCATTTGAAATCTTTAATCAGACTGATATCTTTTGTAAAAATACATTATTCCATCAAAAAATTTAGGTTTGATCGGAGTTCTGGAGTGGTGATAAATGCACTGGGGAGATTTGGCAGTAATTTAAAATGCAAAAGCAAAGCTACTACTCGTGTTCACAATCTCAATATATCACCCTTCTGTAACTGTTTTTTTCTTCAGAACAACCAAAATATTCTTTTGGGTAGGATGAGGGCCAGAAAGGAATGCAGTAGTCCAGCTGGTGGGTAACAGATAACAAGATCACAAAAATTAAAGTTATACTTCAGGTAATTAGGAAGTTTGCTTATTCTATCATTAATTGTGCAGCTGTTTAATTTAAATATAATCTGATTCAAAGTGTTAAAGTTTACTCCAAGCTGAATGTTACTGTTTTCCCTGCAGTCTGCAGCATTTTGCCAGGGAAATATAAAATCTGGGAAATAAAAGGAAAACAGTATTTTTTGTTTGCAAAATTACATGTTATGCCTATCTATAATTTTTTTTTTAATAAAAGGAACTTGAAGTAATGTAATTATTTCTACTGGGAAAACCTCTCAGGAGCAAGTTGTACACAGTAATTATGATTTTAGACTGAGCTGACATCTTTACTAAGTTCTGTGTTATCTTACCCTATATTAAGTATGTTCCGTTTTTTGAAGTGGGTGTTTCAAATGTCTTCTCTTAATTATCACTGTGTAACTGAAGAGAAGTACAAACTCACAGCCCCATAAATGTGAAGGCTGTTTTGATTTGGTTTGTTTTGATATTGTTTTTCACATATAAATCATATGGGCACATCTGCGACTGAAATGGAGATAAGCCTCCTGGTGTTATCTTATTTCTTAATTGTAGGCTCTCATTTTCCGGGGAGTGTTTGACTTGGTCCTTCCCTTATCATGCCCTCCTCTGCTGTTTACTTGCTTATTTACTGGCAAAGCTGCTTATATTTTAAACCTGTCTAGGCAGAGCAAGCTTTAAGAACGCATGTCAGATTCGTTTTAATTCAGAAACCATTTTCTTTAGCAGCACATGTAGGCTTGCTCCAATTTTTTATTTCTTTTTTTCCTGTTTCACACTAGAGTCATAGAAATGCCTCCTCCAGATAACAGAAGGAGGCAGGTGTTATTGAGAATAGTTTTTTTTTTGTGAAAAAGTGGAACCATTATTAAAAATACTCTCAGATAAATGTCAGTCTTTATAGTTCCTGGTATTTAACACACATTTCAACTTTTTCTGCTTGCGTATCTCTGGTGTGAGGGGCTCTTTGAAACGAGGCAGTCAGATACAAACCAGAGCTGCTTCTGCTGGGATGCTGCTCATCCTGGAGTCCCAGGCTGAGAAAACCTCGCAGGATTTTGGATCTAAGCTCGTATTTTTCATCTGGCTGCAGTGTTATTAGGGATAAAATCCTGTTGCTCTGCCTGTGGTCAGCTGCTCTTTCACCTTGGCACTCGGTAGTTATTGGGAGCTTCCCACTTGATCATTGCACAGTCACCTGTGCCACTTCATTTGCAAATATACTTCCAGCCTTCTGAAGTAGATACAGTTTTTTTCCATTGGTGAAAGAGCTGAAAATCTGAGCGTTTGAAGCAGGAGGGACTGATGAGATAGGATAGCAACAGGAGAAAGCTGATGCACTGGCAATGAAGGATCTCTTTCATTTTCTTGCTTGGTTTATCCATTATCAGGGCTGTGCAAGTAACTGTCTTTATAAATAGCGTTTCATTTGATGTTTGCAGCTTTCAGATTTTAATTAGTTAAGACTAATGAACTAAGGGAAGACAGGTTAGTGCTGTTAGTGGGTCCACAGAGTTCTTATGATTTACCTCGAGGTTACAGAGGATGTCAGTGTCAGACTCAGGGCTGCGAGTTGGGATTGAGCAGCGCTCCTGTGAAAGTGCCCAGTGCCCCACCAGCCACAGCTCCGTGCCTCAGATTTGGGGAAACATTTCCCCTGTCACAGTGTCCAGATTAATCAAGTCCTGCTTGGTGTTACATGTGGGAGCAGTGTCCCAGAGTCCTGATATCCTGTTTTTGTGAGCCTTTTGAAGGTCGTCTTCTCCATTTTCCACAGCTGTTACATCCTGTCACAGTTGTTTTGTGAGTAAGTAGAAAGTGTATTTTGCATCTCGTTAAAATGTGCCAGATAAAATGGGGAAATGAGAAATACAGGTGGGTTAAAAAGGAAAGGTTTAACCTTGCAGACAGTACTGAAGGGAACCTTCCAGATGTGATAAATCCATGTCTTTAGATGATTTATGTTGCAGTTAGCTGTGCATCCAGGCAGAGAAAAATTAATAGAACAGAACCTGAAAGTTTTGGAAAACAAACAGGAGATAAAAGTATTTGGAAACATAGAAACTGTTCTTCACCACAACAGTAATTTTAAACAATTCAGTCCTGGTAATCAAAAGTGTTCTGAAAAGAAAAAGAAAATTCAGAAGACTCCAGACCTACAGAAGCAGCAGGAATTTTCAGAGGTTTAAAAGGACCACTTTCCTCAAATATTGCTGAATACGTTTCTAGATAAATTTATAGTAAATGATGCATTTTGCTGAAATTTCTCTCAACTTATATATAGGACAAGAGGAAGAGTCAAATAAGAATAATCTCATCTATGAGTTTCTGAATAACCTAAAATAACGCTCTTGGAGGATAAATAGAAATTTCAGAAATAGAAGTCAGAGCACAGTGCTTTCCATTTTTAAGGCAGATGTCTGTGACACAGACTAAATTCAGAGATCCATTCTGCCTGAATTCAGAAACACTTAAGAGCATCCTATTGCTGTGGATCTGCTAGACCAACTGCAGCAAAGAAGTAACAAAGAATTCTGTGTTATGTTGGATACTGAGAATTTTTCCCATGTCTCCTTGCAACTGCAAAGTTATTTAGTATTTATTTTCCTGTGTTTTTCTGTTACATTTAGAAACCCCAAATTATTTGGATTTATTCCTATCTGATTCTTTACAAGTTTTGATTTCTCAAATGTTTAGGGAATTAAAAAAAGAAAAGACTGGACAATGTGCAAAGAATTTTCTAGTTTACTGAGGTTTTATTTTCTCCCTAGTAACATCCTCTTCCTTAATTTATTTATATTTTATATTTGTCTTCCTAATTAATGTAGATAAAAAATTAAACCAAACATTTCCCTAATGGATAGAAAGAATAGACTGGCATAATTAACTTTAAGCATTTAGATATGTTCTTTGCATACAGCCTTCTCTGTAAGTAGCTGTGGTCACTCCATACAGTTTGCATTGTGAAGACCACAGTTTAAAACTGTTCTAATAAAACCCCATTTCAACTGCAAGCTGTTTTCATTGGCTGATATTTTAATGTACTCTCCAGTAGGCCAGCTTGCCTGAGATTTTAGTCCTATTTTAAGGTTTATATGAAAAAAAGAGACACGGTCCCAGGGGCAACAGGATGGCTAAAGTGAGATTTAATAAGAATTAACAAAGAATCACCTGTCAGAGCTTTCCTGTGCAAGGCAAGAGCCTGCAGGCAGGACACTCCATGCACAGTGGGGTTACTCTTCCCCTCCTCTTGAAACCCAAAATTCTGTGGCTCAAACTGCCTCACTTCTCATGTCTCGACAGAGTTTTACCTGGGTTTGTTCAGGGAGCTTTCCCTCAAGCCTCCTGGTACTTACAGCAATGATACTCTGGAGCCTGCAGCCATACAGAATGTGTCATAAAAAGAATGAGACAGTAGCTATGGCCCTGGGAATTCCCCACACTCGAAAGCACACAAGGCAGGGAGGTGTAAAGAGAAAACACTTGTGGAGCCTCCTGCAAATGAATCCTACAGGCTTTGTGCCACTGCACTTAAAACGCCTTTCCAGTGGGAATAACACTGGAACTGGTATTTTTACCCAGACTGGAAGCCACTGTTTAAAGTGTTATTGTGCATCCTTTTTCTTAGTAGCACCTCGAGCTATTTATGTTTCATTGAATTTAATAGTTTGTTTTCATGCTGCAGCAGATTTGCCAAATAGTTCATTAAAAAAGTATTTAAAAAAAAGTTGCTGGGGTTGAGGAAGCATTATGGAAGCTGGATTCTTCATGGCTTGAAAAAATGTAATGTTTTTTGACTATGAGGTGGAATTGCTGTGTGTTTGTGCTAAAATCATCCACAGTGAAACAGTTAATAATAGTAACAGAGAGATAAAAAGTGCAGTTCACACTGGAGTTATCACCTCTACCTGTTTGTGGGAGGATGTAACACTGTGCTGGATCATATTCTCTTCTTGTTGTAAAGTGGCCAAAAGTCAGAAAGGAGGAATACTTTAATGTAGTCATTCTGGTTTTTTAGTAAAGTAGAAGAATCACAAAGTGATTAAATGCCAAAATTAGGGAAAAAACCACAGGCTGAGTTAACTGGATTAAACCCCAGTATATTATACACAGATACCTTTAATTGCAACTTCTTCCTTTCATGTTTCCCTTCTCCCTGCTTCTGGATGGCTTTAGGAAAGTCATTTTAAGGTAACTTAGAAATGTGCCCAAGTCCTGCCTTTTTGGACTAAAAGTTTTGCAGTACTGGACCACCCACCATGGGGCTCCCATTTACATCTTTGCATTGTTTCACAGATAGGACTAAACCTGTTTTTTCATTAATTAGCTTGTAAGCTTTTGTGGCAGGGACCAAGTCATTGTTGTGTCTCTGTACAATGCTGAGTCCAATGGGATCATTGCTTGTTATTCATATCAGAGGCAGCTTAAGGCTTGTCAGCAGCATAGGCAAAATTGAATTTTGCTGCCCCTGGGAGGGCTGCTGTGGTCGGTGAGGTTTTTCCAGGGGATATGGCAGAGGGGACATGAAGGGCTTTCAGTGTTGGGGGTGTCAATATGTTTGAAATGATTGTGGGATGTTTGGGGATACTGCAGAACAAACTGTGTTAGCTCCTCTCTCCAGCTGGGGAAAAAATAATTAAAAGCTTGCTGGTTGAAAAGGTTTATTCTTCTCCATGGCTCCTGAGATTTCAAAACTACAATATCAAATTTCTTTTAATACTTTTTCAGCCCTATGTATCAATTTGATTACTTTGAAGAAGGGAGTGAAAGTGTCTCAGGAATATCAGGTAATATAAAAGGTAGAGTGTGACCAAACGTTTTGAACTTTGAGAGCGTGTTATCCTTTGCAGCTGATAATGCTGCTGTTCACTTACAGAGGCACCAGACTGGCTGCAGACTAACAGAAAATATGAATAAATATTTATTTTTAGTTATTGTCCCTATGATGCATAATATAGCAATATAATTATTACTTGTAAGCATATGACAGGAGTTCTGATCATTTTTTCTTGAAATATTGTTTATACCTCAGTTGGGCAGCCTTTAAAACATGAAAAGGGTGAGACGTGGCCATGAGATAAATATCTTTATATCTTGTAGAAGTAAAAATGTTCTCTCTACAAAACTTTTTTAGTTGAGTGTCAAGCGAAAATTGCTCAATTTCAATCTTATAATTCTGTGGAATAAAAAGGATGGGCATGACTCAGAGTAGGTTGAATGTTATTTAGGTTTCTGTGACAGTGGTTCAAAACTTCTTCTGTTTCTGATGCTGTCTAAAATCTGATCATTCCTCAGCTTTGAAATAATCCCTTAATTAACGGATAGGTTACACCATTATATTTTCAACAAGTTCTGTCAAAAATGCAACTCACCTGAAAAAAAAACCATGACAGAACCGAAAGGAAGAAAAAGGATTTATTCAGTAAAATGTATTTAATTTCTGGAAACAGCTATGGCCTATAGATTTCCATGCAAACTTCTGGAGTCTTCAGCTAGGAAATTGCCAATTTTGAAATCCTTTTCTTCTCCATTACTTAAATTTTGCAGAATTTTAATCTGTTTTCATTTTCAAATACATCAAGAGAAAAGACAGCTCATTCAGCAATGTACAGAAAGGGCTTTATGGGTTTATTGAAGAAAAGATGGATGTGAGAGTTTAAGAAATTCTCATAAATCTGATCTAAGTAACATATTCAAGCTTTGTGTAGCTAAATTTGATGCCTGATAGCAGTAGAATTGCACATCTTAGAGAAAAACATGATGTGCCAAGTAGAATGCTGTTTACCTGAATTATGTATTACAAAGTTTTCTCCTTGTGTCTGCCCCAAGGTGCCACCCAACAAGATGAGGTCTCCCACCTTTCCTTGAAAAGGAGCCTGTTCTGTGCAGCCCAAACTGGGACCTTCCTTTGTGGCATTGCTCCCCACAAACTGGGATTCCAGCTGGCCTCAGTATTTCAGTTGTCACTCCTTGTTTGTTTGTATGAACGTGAGCCAACGCATCCCAAGCCGTGCTCTCGTGCAAAATGGTGCCAGAGAAACCCTGGTGGGGTGGGGTAGAACCACTCAGCTCCCAAGGTGCTGTAATTTATTTTGGCCTGCTAAGAGTTGTTTAGCATAGAAAATGTTCTCTTTCTGATATGAAAAAGAATTTGGAGAGGGGTGGAGAATGACGGGGAAAAGCTGACCTTTTCCAAAGGCACCCACTCTCTCTCATCTTGCAAATTTGAGAATACAGTAAGTGTCAAATGATTTCTGCTTCATGAACTTGTGAGGGAGAAGCATTTTAATTTCTACTTAATACATGGTATATATGTTACACAGAATATAATCAAAGAAAACTGGTAAATGTGAGCCTTTTGCCTGGCTGGAGCATATTAATGGGTTAGAGGGAAAATATGCTGTACTTGAAATTTTGAGGAAATGGAAATTAATTTGGCTTTGAGTTAAATATGGCTTCCATGGAAAAATGTTCAGACAGTATTTTGTACATAAATGTCTTGTGGAACTGGTGAGAGGTTTGCTTTTCTTTTTGGAAAGTCCTTTTAAAAACTCATTTTTGCTGCAGATATTAATTATCAGTATTTAATAGATAACATGCATGAAGAAGAATATGCTTCTTTTTTACTCTCTCATTCCCTCTTAGCTTTTTATATCCTATAGGCAGATATCCATACATAAGATTTTTTTTTCACACAACTACCAATAAAAGTTGTGCATTCTTACAAGCTGGAAGATAACAATATTAGAATCATGTCATAAAATGATAAAGAGGGGTTCATGCCACATTTATTTATACACATATCTGGATACTCTTGGTATAAGAAAAATAAATGAATGCGTTGGAAGTAAAGTAATATTTAATTTAATATGGCTCCAACTTTTCTGTTGAGAAGGTGATTCTCCTGATAGTGAGATCTAAACTCTTATCTCTGCTCTATGGCTTTGGACATTGCCTTCTATTTGGCAGCAAATGAGAAATTCCAGAGTAAACAGCTACAGGCAAGCAAATATAGTAGACAAACTCAGTTCCTACTGCAGTTCTTCTGTGTAAAAGTTTCTGAGATATGATTAAAGTTGAAACCTAAATGGAGATAAAACAAATAGGCCTAAGCTAAGTCCAAAAGGTAAAGCAGAAGAGGTTTATTTATTTTTAGGTAATGAGATTACAGTTTAAATTGCATTTCATCTCATTAAGGGACTGTTAACGTCTGTTACCTCTTTTTCTGACATTAAGTTACCATACACCACAGATTCCAGCTAATGACTTTTTGAGGGAGACATTTAGGACATTTCCTAGGAGAGGTTATATTCATTTTTCTACTCCAGGAAAAGATTGAAATTTTTTTTGAACATACCAGTGAGTTAATTTATCTGATTAAGGATTAATTATGATAATACAGTCCCAGTGATTAGGTACCTTCAATGTAATATTTGACTTCATATATTACAGGTTTCTAGATTAAAGAGCCTGATAGTCTTTGACCTGGCAGTGACCTGATGTTTGAAAGTAATCTTTTCAAGTAAGGTGGGGACAATTGTATTTATGGCCAACTTCTGGAACCTCAGTTTGGGCTGATTTGATTTTTGTTTCAGTCAATTTTTTCCTGTAAAGTGAATATAACTTCTGGTTCACCATAAAAGTTGTCAAATCCCTGTATGCAAGTGTTGTGCTGAAAGGCATGTTTTGCTCATAGGTGAAAGATACTTGCTTTTCTAAAATGTAGGGAAAGTAAACTTTTATATATTGAGGTTCATAAAAATTAAACTGACCTTCTGATATTTTTGTGGGAGTGAACCATGCAGTTTAATCACTTATTAATCCCTTTGTAAGTGCTATGACAGAATTCTGTCACAACAGGCTGAAGCATGAACATAATTTACTGTTAATACCAGCTGAAACCATCCCTGGTTTCCTGGTGAGCACTTCTGTATGGTGAACATATAAATAAAAACACAGAACAAATGAAAGGCCCTTCAGTATATTCTGGTTAATCCTGTGGTTGTAGCAGGATGTCAGGCAAAGGCACTGAGCTGAATTTTGCCATTATTGCTCAGGTTTTGTTTTTCTAGGTAGCAGAGTTTCTATTTTTCTGTAGTCTGTATCTTTTTGTTTGGATTTACTCATTGATAATTATCCTGTAATAAAATGGTTATCCATTAGTGAAGCTGAGGGAAATGAGAGAATACTGAGACAATAGCAAATTAGTTCATAAACCCAGCAAAATCTGTACTTAATGTTTGTGGGTGCAACATTTGCTACTTAAAAGAAACAGAACACAACTACTCAACATAAAAAGTGAATTTAAAGTAAAAAAAGGTCAAGGAGGAAGTCTCTGTGTGAATATTACCCCATTTGTATGCATCCACTTTCAGATTTTGTAAATTCTAGAGCACAGAAGTTTTTCCTGCCTCATAATAGGAACTTATGATGGAGAAACTTTCATTTCAACCCCCCATGTATCTCATGTGATGAAATAAACAGATCAATGTCAGCCTTTGGCCTGGCTGGGGTGTATTTACGGTTTAGAGAGAAAATCTTTCTGCATTATTTAGGATTTTTGGAAAGTGTTCTGGTTTGATTTGTATCTAATGTTAGAGGCAATGATGATGATATCTGGTAATGGTTTCCTTGGGGCTGCTGAATCTGTGTTTTTCAGGATTGTCCATGCTCTGAGATGGAACAGACTCCATTTCACTGTGTGTGTGCAGCCCTGGGTAGTGAGCTGAGTAGATCTGATGTGTAATTGAAAGGAACAGCTTTGTGACTGAGAGTAATGGAGATTAATTAATGTACTGTTATTGCTAGAGAACTGTTTGTGAGAAATTTTACAGTTATTTTGAATACAATAGAAATATGGGAGACTGGGTTTTAATTGGCAGGGGTTTGAAGGATGTCCCAGTTTATTTTCTCTCGCTGTTGCATTTTTCCTCCCAAAATTGTTCATTTTCCAGGCCAGATGTTTCTTCCTGTATTTAGTTTTAGTAAATGGTTTAAATTCTTGACATCAAATTCTGTCAGTAATTTTTCAGTAATTTTTCCCCTGCATATGCCAGGACTGCAATGGCTGGCCAAACAGGATTTGTTCAAGCAAGGATTTCAACCTGCACCAATAATGTAGCTTTAGCATATTCCTCAACAAAATCCCATTATCCTTAAATTATTCTCTTTAGTCAGCTTTGATTGTGTTACAAATACTACACAGTTTGAAATACTAGTATAGTGATAATAATGCCCCAGATTAATATTAGTATTAGAATTTTTCAGTGATTAGTTGCATTTTTAATTTAAAATATTAAGAGAAAAACCAGTGGGGGTTTTTATTTTGAGCAAATTGCATGTAAAGGATGACTGCAGCAATAGTAGTAAAAGGCAGGAAGCTATATCATTGCTAATCAATCTAGAGAGCTCTGTCTCTTACAGATGTCAATACAAAGTTAAGTGCTAAAATAATTGTAGTGTAGGCTTTCTCATAATTACTGTTGTTCATTTGGTATGTTGTGCAAAAAAAGAAGAGAAAAGAAGAATTTGCTTTGCAGTCAGCAGCCGCAAATCTCTGAGGAGAAAGAAAAAGATAGCAGAAGGCTGATAGTCATCCATCATTCCTGACAATTTCACAGCCTAGAATAACTTGACAGAGACCCAGAACAAAATGTTGTTGAGAATTGAATGCTGCTAAGCTGAGTGAATTGACTTTCTGATGTCAAAGCAGGACCTGCTTGAAGTGGCTGATGATTTTCCTTTTCTGACTTCAGAAACACTGATGCTTAAAGTGCCTTGTGGTACAAATGGGCAAATTTGGGAACTGGGGAACTGTTTTAAAACTTTCTAGGTCCTTTTAAAGATTTTATAAAGTGATTCTGGTCAGCAAGTGTGTGGGTGAGTAGCACACCTGCTATTAAAGAGTATTTGGTCATCAGACTCCTCAGACAGCAGGAGTAAGGAGTCAGAATTGTTCCCAATTGTCTTGAAACATGAGATTTTTCAAGACCTGGCTCGTTTCATCTAAATTTGTCTTTGGTGCTGTGCCAGCCCCTCTTTTACTAGCCTTGGGGAGCTAGGCTTGGTTTGTCTCTGTGCAGAACATGGGGTTAAATTTGCTGTATTTGGATGCACATATTTATTTCTTATTTTTAAATTTAAAAATTCTTGCATTTTGTTTAGAATAGGTGCAATATTTCTTCATGATAGCATTAGAATGATGTAGTTGTTACATAGTTTTTGTTTAAGTATTATTGTTATATAAAGGAGATAATTTTGGAGCTATTTATTTAGAAAAAAACCATGATATTGGAAATGTTCCTAAATTATTATAATTAGGCATTTATTTACCAATAAATATTGCCAGTTTTATCCAGTATTCAAAGACTAACCTTCTAAATTGCTTACAGCCATTAAAATGTATGAGGAACACAAACTGCAGGGTTTAAATGGAAAGAGCTCTTGTTTTGTAAAAGACACATTATATCTTAGAAGTGTAAAAGGAATAGAATGTAAATAGGACGTGTGGGCTAAGCATGCCATCCCTGATCAATAATGCAAAAGGTTTAGAAGGTTTATTTGTAAACCTAACAGCACAGATTTAGTCAGAATGGGGCCTTATACAGTACACACAGGTATTTAAAGGTTAGGAACAAGGAATTTCATTAGTCTGGCAAATCCTTTCCTGTCATTCCCCAATCTCTTTGAATTATTTCCAAATGTATTCTCACTTTTTTTTTTTTTTAACTAATGGCTGTGTTACTAATACAGAGCTTTATTGCTAATTTAACTTCACCATAAATTGGCACAAGGAGCAGAGATTTTCAGAGTGCCTTGATTCCCAGTAATGATATTATAGCAACTATCTTTATGTTAATGTAGTTATAGCTGGCATAAAAAGGTTACAGTATCAAGCCTGCTAGCCTACAACATTTCATCTGTGTTTTCACTTTGCTTAAAAAAAGAGTAAAGCATGATAATAGACTGAGGCATAGATCTGGCATTTTACAGCATCCACTGCAACCTTAAGGCAGCACTGAGGGACATCAACCTGAAAATTGGTGAACCACATTTACTGCATCTTTGTGCTAAAATAAAAAAAAAAAAAAACAAGCAACCCCAAGACCTTTTGTAGCAGAGTGTGGTCCCTTCCTTCTCCTTCCTCTCTGCCTTCCCTTTTCCTCATCACAATGAACAAAGAAAACCTTAAGCTTTGCTAAGAGTTAAAGGGTAACGTATTAATAGAGAAAAAAGCCAGATATTCTCCCATTTCATATGTATGACAATTGTTTTCTGCACTTGTTTAGAGGTCTTACCTAAAATATAAGAAGAGGTTTCTCAGGATAAAATAGCTCTCATTGTCACATACTCCTCAAAACTTGTTTCTTCAAATGATATAAAATATTTTGCCTCCCATTTATTCTGTTCTTTTTCAATAAATCAAATGTGAGAGCCCCATTGAAGACAGTGTTTGGTGGAGCTCTTGGATCCTTTTTCTGACAGCTATGTTGTGACTGGGTAGTTATGTACATTTCTGTGGTGTAGAAACATGCAGGGATCTTTTTTTTTTACAGAGACTAAATGTTTAAAAGAATGGAGATATTTGAATTTTTGTATGAATGTCAAAAGAAGAATATTTGCAGTTTTAATAATTCATTGTTTTCTTGTACTTTTTAGTTTTAGGTTGTAAAACAGAAGTTTGTTTGCAGATTGCAGACTTTCTACAAATGCTTTTCAAGTGATCTGAAGTTGTCATCTGTCTGACAAAGATATTTTGTTTGAGATATTCATCATTTTGTGACGTTTGTGTTTTGTTTACACTGCTTCAGTAATTCACTTCTGGGACTAAAACTTGCTTTTGAGGTTTAGGCACACTGCAGGATGCCAAAAAAGCATCAGATTCTTCTGTATTTGAAAGCTTTTGGGCCATCAAGAGATCAAAAGCTGCCAGAATCAAACCTGAGATCTGCCATTATAAATAAGGCACTGACAATTCTTATTGTGAGAGGTCGTCCCAGGGGTGAAAGAAGCAAAGAGAAATGAATTGCCCTGACTTTTTTCTAAGAAAAATCTGGCTATGCAATGGTATCTTTCTTTGGGAAACTTATGTGTGTATTATAAAATGGAGTCTGCCACAACTCGTTCTGGTGCTGAAATAACCATTTTAGCTTGATTAAAAATCTATTAAGGGTAAAATAAACCTTGAAATCCTGTTGTGGTCAGCAATACCAAATTCTGGAGACCAGAGCTGCCCTGGTTTCAAACTATAATTTACTCTGCTAACCTTGTATTTATATATAGAAATTTATGAAATGCAAAGAAAACATTTTTATCAACACTGAAACAGATCTTTTCAATTTACCAGACCATTTCCCTGGTTTACATTTCATGCATATATAAAGAATCATAATTTTTTACCAATTTTAATCTATAACACAGATCTAAGCAGAAGTAACTAACTACAGTAATTCAACATATTTACCAGGGGTTGTGTTTGTAATGATGCTCTTTCTTTTCCCAGCTGTGTTTTAGCAAATTTTTTAAAATAATAAACATGCTGTTAATGTGATTAAACCCTTGAAGCTATTTACAAGAGACTTCATATATATTTATATCTGAATCTCTCTCCATTCTTCTGCTTGTTTGCTATTGGTAAGGACATAATGCAGAACTGCTGTAGTTATCACATTGAAACTCAGCAATAAGATCATCCAAGCAAACATCTAGAACAATGTTATTTCAAAACGATCTATAAGAATTGTTCAATAAAGAAAATGTTCCTTATATGTATAATTCAGCTTTATCTTTATTGATTTGTTCATATTTTTAATAGGTTTTAGAATTGTCAGTGTTCTAGTAAAATATCCTATAATCTGGTTTATTGTTAGGGTAATAGAGTTACAAACTTGGATAAAATTTTAATCTATCCTGCAAGGCAGTTGTTGTTTTTTTTTCCTATAGGCACGCTTTTTAAAGCCAATTCCTTGAGGAAGAAAAGGCTCAAAGCATGAGCTGGGAGGAACAATATGAAAAGAGGAATTGTTCTTTGCAAAAGAGGGAACCTGCCTGCCACTCATTTTTGGAAGATGGGCATTTTTTAATGTGGAGAAATTTTCATGGTCATACTTTTCATTTCATAAGAGCTGGCATGGTACAGACAAATAAACAATACCATTAGGACTGCCTTTAGACACAGGGAAAGCACGAGTGCTGCTGGATGTGAGATGCCTGTTTGTCTCCAGATTTTTTTGCCAGGTTCCCAGGGCAGTGCTGTCACTGTCACCCGTGGAGGGAAGGTCCCCATCTCGGGGAGCCTTTGGTGGCAAAGTTTGCAGTCGGTGCTGGCACAGAGCGAGGATGACTCAGCTCTCCCACCCAGGGGATCTCAGCAGCTGGGCTGAGGCTGTGCAATTCAGATGTCTTTGATTTATGCCGAGGAAATCCCTAATGATCCAGAACTGGGGCAGTGCTAAGCCATGTATTTCACCCTCTTGAGGCACACAGAGCACTGCTCTTGCAGCTGACATCCCAAATCTGAATCACCATTTTATATCTCACAGCCACATTTACAGCTTCAGTCTTTATTCCTGGCAGATCTAAAATTCCTGTTGAATCCAGTGTCAAGCACATGAGGACCACAGAAAAGCAATCTCCCATGCAATGGGAATTTGTGTTTCGGTGACAGAGCACTGTTTCAATTTGGTGGGAAACTCCTCATTATTTTTTAAGGTCATATTAGCATTTTTTATTTATTGAAAGTCTTCTGCTACTGCATACACTCTTTCTGTTTGTATTTTCTTGCCTCCCTGGTGATAAGTGTCTTCCTTCCCCTCCCCAGGCTTGGCCACCCTAATAGTGATTGCAGATTTTGCCTCTGTGATACACGATAGGCTGGCTGTCAGAGCAGTGCTCATGAGGCGATGTGACTGTAGATATCAGTAAAATCAAGGGAAAACTTGTCATATGCATTGCAGTAAAAATAAGTGTAAACTGCATTAGTGTTCTGGAAAGCTCAGGGCTTAAAAGATACTCTGGGAAATGAGAGATGATCAGTTGTGATTACTTTGTAAGGGAGCTGAGAAATGTCTTGGATCTTTGATTACAATTTTTCTTCTGCTAATAATTTGTATCTTCTGCTGTTACGATTTTAAAATTCTAGGAAATCTGAAAGGAATTATATTTACATATGGTTTCCAAAAAAACTCTTGAGTCTTTTCCAAAATGAAAAAATTGAACAACATAAAGTGTGAAAGATCTTTTTGCAGCATTACTGTTAATATTGAGATGTTGTATTAAAATACCGAGTTATGAGAAGCAATCTTATCAATTTTCACATTTCCCCAGAAGGGTTTTCAGCAACTTTGAATATTCCATCAACCTGGCATATTAAAGAGTGCAGAATTCACCTGTTAAAATGCACAGAGCATTCGTAGTGGCCTCATAGCAGCCTGCTGTTACTGTTGCTTTGCAGAAGAATAAGAAACCATTTAGAGATGATGTTTTCTCTACCAAGAGGGCACTTCACAGCAGATTTCTACTCTACCTTTTGGAAGTGATTTGAAGGAAAATCAAATCTGTATCATATTGAAAAGGGCTTTGGCCATACATGATGCGACTTTTTTAGAAAGGTGTCCAGCACTGTACTATATTTATATCTTTTTGGAATCTTGTTTTTGATGGAAAATTACCAGAATTTGTGCTGAGACTTGCTTAGTATCTGAGCAATGTTTCTTATAACTCAATATAATATAACAGTTTCAGCAAAGTACCAAACAGTCAGTACTTCAAAGCCAATAAAGATGAGCGATCCATTTCCAAATTCCTTTTATTCATACAGCAGATTGATTTACATAAACTAACAAAACAATATTACACTTAAAGTTGATCTGTAACAGTAATAAAAAATGTTGCTGCATCCCAAAGCTGCAGAAACGTCACTTCCAATCTACAGTGATCACTTACTAAGGATAAATGGTGCCTATGGGATTTTTGGCAAACCCAGCATCCCTCTCCCATAATGCTGGGCTGTCTTAAATCCTGAATCAGAAATCCACCCATATTCAGCAAGAAAGTGTGAATGTTTGCTTAACTTTAAGCCTCTAGGAACACTTAAAGTGGGGCTAAATATTTATGTGTTTGAGAGCTTTTCTGAATACAGATGGTTTTTATCCACATTTTAAGCTCAGGAAGGGCAAGATGAAGTTTTACCTCTGGCATTTGAAAGCTAAAGGACCTGACTGACTGGGCTGCAGTTACACTGCTGACCCCACTAATGAGGATTCGCCATTGCTGGGCTTTTTTTCCTCTTTCCAGTGCCAGGGAGGAATGCCAGAGGGGAATGCCACCCTTGTTACACAAATACAGCACAGGGCACATTTCTTTAAAACACTTAACTTTCCTATTGAAACCCTCCCTGTTCCTTTGTTTAGCTGTTCCGTTCATGACACTACCAAAACGTGTTTATTCCACACGCTGTGAATCACCTTTGCAAACAGACAGAGATCAGCATTTGAATCTAACATTCAGCATTTCAGCTTCAGAATGGGATTTTCAAAGCTTTGAGTACAATTCATATATCCCCTCACTATTAGGGTTGGTTAAGGCAGTTCTGAGGTCTTATTCTAAATGTCAAATAGGTACACAAAAAATAGCAGGAATTAGATCAGATTTCCTTCTACTTACCCTAGGGTTTTCTTTTGAAGCACAAAACTTTGAATAGTCTGTTAGTACATGAGTTAGACTCTTGGAGCAGAATTCTAAGCAATGAAAATTGAAAATACAAGAAATAGTGCTGAAGTACTGTAGAAATCATGAGCATTTTTTTTTTCCAAATCAATACCACAAGCTCCTGGTTGTCAATGCTAAGATTCCAATGTGCACTAACACATCGATTACATTTTCTTACAGCAATCGGTGAATTGTGTGAATATTGCAGTATTGCAAAAGGATTCAGCTAGAAAGGGCAGGGAAAAAAAGAAGTATTTTAACCCTGCTATTTAGAAATAGAAGGGATTATTAATTTTGCAGAGGAAAACTAGAGGCTACATGCTATAACAATATCCCTTATTTTCATGAAATTGATAGCATATAGTTTATATTTTCCCTCAAAAAAAAAAAAAAAGGTTT